>ML868039.1:14915-35863 GCA_009831015.1 Picea engelmannii
AGGTATGTCCACTATCCATTTCTCTTAGTTCATTCAATATCAAGATCTAGGGAAAGAGTAGTATTCTGTTACGGTTTGTTCCAGATCCAGGTGGATCTGGGGAGATTGGTCTGTGTCTGCACTCACGAATTTATCCATAAACAGCAGGTGAAGAGACCAAGTACTTTGAAGTTTGTAATAAGGCGTAGCAACGTCGAACTGCAGGAAGTTCTTAGAGGAAGAGACGGATGATCGGAGTTCTCTGGAAAGAATCCGCGAAGTCCCGTGAGCCATTAGATCTCACAGAGAAGCAGGGGAGTTATGGTGGAAGTGTCGAAAGGTTATAAGCTCAGGAGGAGTAGGACCATAGACCCAAGCCACAAGGGCCATTGGATTTACACGGGGATACTTGTATCGGGTTTTCGTGGGTGGAAGTCCCGTAAACCTTGCAACGGGAATTGCGATATTCCGAAACGCGAAGTCCCGAAGTCTAAGAGAATGGTGTGGGGCCAAAGAGGAGTCAGCGAGTGGATAGGTGGTGCACTATTGACACAGAGTCAAACTCCATTGACTGTTTTGTAGTTTCGTGGAGCGAAGTTCCGAATTCATTGCATTAGGATTCACAATATTGCAAAGTCCGAAGTCCCAAAGGAGTAAAGGGGTGTTGAAAAGTCAAAGGTCGCAAGTGTATCGGATTTTTGGCAAATCGGGATTCGAGAGTCGGGGAGACAAGTTTCTCGACATCGCGATCGCCGAAATCGCGATAAAGAAAATCCCAAAAAGGAAAGAGGAAAAGGTCATCGTTGACTGTTTTCGGTTTTCGGGAATTGAAGAGTCCAACGATCGACCTACGGACTCGCGAAAGCGCGAAATCCGATCTCCCAAGTGCTAAGAGGGGATCCCGTGAGAGTTTATTGTGGATGCAGATTTCCTGATAGGGAAATAGAAGAGTCGTTTGGAGTTCTTTGGGCCAGCGGTAAAGGAAAGATCCTGTGTTGGCGTGGACCTTCCGACCTGCGGGTTGTGGAGGGAGCGTCGGCGTCAAGTACTCTGCTATTTCTCCCTTTATATTAGGCCAGTAAAATAGTTTTGTGAGTGTTTTTATTGTTTTCTGGTACCCTAGATGACCAGAATACGGTTTCTTATGCACTTCATCCAAAACTGTTAATTTTAACTTTACTGAATTTGGTATGTAAAGTCTGTTTTTAAATCGTACTAGATCCTTCTTGTCGATACTTAGATCTGGTTTATCTGAGTTTGCGGTACTGTTTTGTAATTCTGCCATCATCTTAGTGTAATTTTCGTCGTTAATACTTGTCGTCCTTATTCTTTGTTCCAGATCACTTTCCGCCCTACTGATATTTATCTTGAATATCCCATGGACTCTTCTGCTTAAAGCGTCAGCTACTTTATTTTCCTTACCTTTGATATGTCTGACCTCGAAGTCAAATTCACTCAAGAAGTATAGCCATCTTGATTGTCTTGCATTAATATCTGGTTGGTTAAACAGATATTTCACCCCACTATTATCCGTTAATAGTAGAAATTTTCTGCCTATTATGTAGTGTCACCACATTTTTAAGGTGTGTATTACTGCTACTAATTCTAAGTCACGAATGACATAATTTCACTCATGTTACTTTAATTTATGGGACTCATAACAAATCAAGTGTCCTTCTTGTGTTAGGACACAACCTAGTCCTTCTTTACTTGCATCAACACATACGGTGAAGTCTTTATCTGGGTTTTCTACCTTCAGAATGAGTGCAAATGTCAATAATTCCTTCAGCTTGTTAAAACTGTCTTGACACTTCTCTGACCAATTAAACTTGGTTCCTTTCTTTTGTAATGATGTTATAGGGTAGGCTATCTTGGAAAACTCTTCTATAAACCTATGGTAATATCCGGTGATTCCCATGAATGACCAGATATCTACTACATCCTTAGGTAATAGCCATTCCATAATGGATTTTGTCTTCTTCGGGTCTATGGCAATGTCTTCTGCTGAAATTACATGTCCTAGATATTGTATTTGTTTTTTATAAAAGTCACACTTGTCAAATTTGGCATACAGTTTGTCTTTTATCAATGTTTGCAGCACTATCCTTAAGTGTTCATCATGTTCTTCCTCCGTTTTTGAATAGACTAGAATATCATCGATAAATACTACCACAAACCTATCTAAGTATTGACTGAAAATACTGTTCATCAGGCACATAAACGTGGCTGGTGCGTTAGTGAGTTTGAAAGGCATGACTACGAATTCGTAGTGTCCATATCTTATCCGAAAAGATGTTTTCTTTATGTCCTCGTCTTTTATCCTAACTTGATGATAACCAGATCGTAAATCCAACTTTGAAAAGATCTTGGCCCCACCTACTTGATCGAACAGATCATTTATTTTTGGTAAGGGGTATTTGTTCTTAATAGTCATTTTGTTCAGTTGCCTATAATCGATACATAGTCTTAGAATACCGTCTTTATTTTTCACAAAGAGGACTGGTGCTCCCCATGGAGAAACACTCGGTCTGATATACTCTTGTCCAACAGTTCTTATAATTGTATTTTCAATTCTGTCAATTCTAGTAGACTCATTCGTTAGGGTGCTTTTGAGATAAGGGCTGAACCAGGTAGTAGGTCTATGGAGAAGTCTATTTCCCTTCTAGAAGGTAATTCTGATATCTCATCCACAAACATGTCTCTAAATTCATGTAGGACAACAAAGTCTTCTAACTTTGGCTTATCTTCTCTTTCTAATAGATTCGTCACTTAGATGACATAAAATTGACATCCCTTTCTAATACATTTCTTGAGTTGCATTACTGAAACTTGTCTGAATGATACAGGTTTTGGTATGCCTTGGGATATTCTAACAGTGCCAAAATCATCTTTATATATAAGTATATTTGTAACACAGTCTAGTACTTCTTTGTGTTGTTCCAACCAATCCATCCCAATAATCATATCATAAGATCCTAGTGATAGGATGTTTAGATTGGTCCTTATATTTTGACCATCTAAGATGAACTCAAAATCAGAAATAAAGTCAACTACTTTCCTTTTAGTACCTGCTACTAATTGTACAAGCCATGCTTTTGCATGCTTCAGTTTATTTAGTTTATTTGACTCTACTATATTAGGAGTAATATAACTTAACATAGCTCCAAGTTCAATTAAAACATAAATTCAAGTGTCATTGATTTTACCTTCGATTTCTGCCACCGAGGACTGGTGGTCAGCTTGTCGACTATCTATGGCTGCATTTATCTGATGCAAGATTCTGCCCACGTCCCCTATGATCGAGGCTTCCTCCACATTATGAACAACAGTTCTATTTGTTGAAGTTAAACGTGGACAATTCCTCCCTTAGATGAGGCTCTCCACATTCCCAACACTTTAAAGGCTCGCAGGAGTTGTCCCCAAAATTATTTACTGTTGCCTTGCGTATTCGGATGATTGTAGTGAAAATACTTTCTTGGGAAACTTTTTGCTGCATTCCGATAAAGAGATGGCTGGTACCCCTTCTTCCGCTAGTTCATTCGATCTTGCTTCTTATTCTTCCAAGATTTGGAAAAATCTACCTGTTGTTTATACTGGTCATATCACATTTGTGCTTTCCTGAATACCTCACTCAAGGATTTGGGGTTGTCAAACTCAATTCTATCCTTGTAGGACTGTGGTAAACAACTTAAGAATCCCTGGATTTTTACCTTATCCTCCCGGATGTACGGTACAAACCTTAGTAGTTCCAAAAATTTATTTATAAGGTCCTCCATCGTCATCTGTTTGAGTTGTAAATTCTAAAATTATTTTGTCTTCCTATCATAATAGCTTTTAGAAAGGTATTGTTTCTTGAAATACTTCTTAAAGTCAGACCATTCCAAGCCCTTGGCCAATTTCAGGTCCTACCACCAAATGTTGGCCTTCCCCTTCAGATTGTAGATGGCCATTCTGACCTTCATGTTGCTGGAATAGTTGTGGATCTGGAAGTATTTTTTGATGTCCAACAACCATGCCTCAACTTATTCTCCTGTCTTGGATTCTCCATCGAGGGTAGCTGGTTTAATCTTTTTAAATTCTCCTTCAAGGTGGTCTACCTATTTTCTTTTTTTGTCTGGTTTAGTCTTTTCTTCCACTGAAGGTGTCCCTTCAAACGAGCTGTCTCCTTTTTCTGTTTCTGGACCAGATTTCTTGGAGGCCCTTTTTCTGACCTCCTCATCATGGTTATCATCTTTTGGGATTTTCTTGGTTACTATACTACGCAACAGGACTTCATTTATCTCTTGTTGTTCCTGTTGTGCTTGCTTCAATTTTTTATTGCCGGCCTTGAAAATCTGCAGCTCAACAATAAGGTTCCTCATTGTTTCTAACACCTTCGTGGGTGAGCTTCCATCATTGTTCTGTCTTAGATCTCCATAAGGTCCTTGCTATGGATTTCCTTCCATCCTTCCATCCTGATTTCTGCACCTTCCTGAGCTGCCATAATCAACACAAAACAGAAAGGGATTTCTATTTGTAACCACAAGATTTATTAGTTTTACATAAATTGGATTATATAATAAGTAATTAATGTGGCCCTGTTCAGACCTAGTGTTGTAACTTTTTCTCTAATACCATATGTAATGTACCTCAAAAACTATCTAAAAAAAATAAATTTGTTTGTACATTTATTCTTGAATAGTTTCGAGTTTCAAGAAAGTAAGCTTTTTGTTATATAGCTTGAGCTTGAAAGTTTATTAGAGTCCTCATTGTCGTCAACTGTCATTATCATTCAACTTAAAGTTTTCTAATTGACAATGTAATAAGTGTTTACGCCTCACTTCAATGTTTATTTAAAGTTCTGTAATTATAATTACTTTCCCATCTGGTTGTGTACCTATAACACTACCACAGTCTTAACAATATAACGACTTTGGGATTTTATGGCCAAATCCTTACGTGTTAGATCCTACATAGAAACATTACCATATATTCGCAATACAAACTACTTTGGGATTTTATGGCCAAATCCTTACGCATTATATCTTACATAGAAAACGTTACCATATGTTTACAATACAAACGAATTTGGGTTTTATGGCCTCGACCTTATGCGTTAGTCCATGCACATACTCATATGATGAAAAGACCAAACAAACTTAGGTAAAAGTAATATTAGTCTATACTCCTCTATGAAAGTTTAAATATAGGAAGACTCCTTTAGTTTTAGAAGTATCCGGATACGGGATAGTGGTTAGGTAAGATCCTTCCAGTTAAACTCAGAGTACAAATATTTCATAATCCTCCACTCGTGCTAGTAATCCCATTCGACTCCACCTGTTCATAACGTAATGTCAACTGTGCATGTATTAAATGAATTCATTGTGATTTAGGGTTTTGGTCCGATATGCACTTACCCATCCCATTCACCTCCACCTGTCCGAACGTAGTGTCAACTGTGCATTGTATTATATACATTTACTGTGATTTATGGTTTTACGTTTGATATGAACTTAATCCTGGCCATGGCATTAAAGGAGGTAGGGTATATGCTACAGTCGAGGCCATCACCTGACCTTCTACCCAATATGGTCGTGACAAGTCCATCTCATCACTTGGTCATTCGTACCCGTAGACCTTATTCTCCGAGGAAGGAATTAGCTAGGTTAATGGATTCGGTTGTGGGGAGGTCGTTCGGATGTCTAACTCCGCAACTCCGATTTCTTGGTGAGGAGAACAACAGTGAGGTTTTGCTCATACTGGAGGTGACATCGTTATCTACCCTACTGATAAGTTTCTGGTTACTTCTATATCTCTAGTCTGAGATTTGTGGCCAATTTTTCTTCCTCTTGCAACCATTATGGGTAACCTACGTGTCGTAGTGATTATACTCTCTGTAAGAGGTTATTCTCTTATTTCCAATACTCCAGAAGGTTTTGGAAGTTCCTCCCCTCTGCTAAGAATTTTTTATTTCTGCGTCCTTATCTGTTTTGGAAATTTTCCGAAGGGGCTGGGTACCTCGTTCCTTTGTTTCTTGGTTTTTTCACAATTAGATTATCTCTAATGCGTGAAGTTTTTTGCTCTGCTTCACTATCCTGTATAACTGTTTGGTATTTGGATTCTGCGAGTTTTCCCGAATTCCATTCCAAAACTACGATTATTAGGGTGAGAGCGTTGCACTGTGGTTCTAAACTCTCGTCGTGATTGGTTATACTTTGTTTAGTATCTGAATAGGGTTTCCCTTTGTTTAGTATCTGAATAGGGTTTCCCCAACCCAACTCCACTCATTTGCCTCAAAGGGCCCCTTTCGCTTATACACCATACAACTGGTAATTAGTTACAGGTTCTGTAGTGGCTTGTCGTGGTCTGTCGATAAGCTAAATCAAACCGTGTCACTTAAATCCTTTCTTTGCAAATTTTCTTTAAGGGAATGGGTTCCTATAATTAACATTCATGTTTACTGTATCTTTGATTTTGTCTCTTTACGAAGATTTCGTTTAGTATTTATCTATATCTTGTCTGTACCTTAGAGTATATTTGATCACTATTTAATGCCTCTGAAATCGGTGCTGGAACTACTATTATATTTACAAAATCCATAATTTCTTGTATAACTTCATTTTTTGAACTGGATGTTGTAACTAATGATGGGACCTTGTTTTGATGTGAGGGTACCCATCAGCTACTCAAGCTCGCTCCTCCCCTTTTCGGTTTGTGGACGACCATGACTGGGTGATGGATCATGCCCATGACAAAAGCCAAGATAAGTATAGGTTCTGTCCATGATGTATTTCCATCCCGTGATTAAATTTTTATTCAACCTCTTTCGTATAATTCTAATATTTCAATGGCTTATTTAGTTACTAATATTTTCTTAATACGAATTTTGCAGAGTCCTCGTCAGTAAGCAGCTTTGGGTATCCGTGTCCACCCTTGGGGACAAAGGTACTCGAGTTCCATGCCCGTAATCCTCACTGTCTCATTCATTTATTTCTAGAGGAAGGGCAAGGTCCCTTTCCAGTTCTTTTTATTTTGTCGTGTAGATCTATTCCGGTTTCGGTACCGTTGATTACGGGTAACCCGTATTGTGATGGAAATTTCTATCATTGGAAGTAAAACACCGTTTGGGATGTTTATTTGTTTTGAATTTCGAATGAGATATGTAATATTGTTCTTAAAAAAATATAGGGTTTTTCCCTTCCATCTACTTGTAATGGCATATTTGTTATTTTATTGGTTTAATATATTAGCGCCATATTGGCCACTTCCTCGAAATGGATTTTGAAAAGGAAAGGTACTTGACTATTTCCAGCTATACGTATATCTCATTTATAGTTGACTCCAGATCGCATGATGGTAATTGAATTCAATTTGCACTGACTGTTCTTTGTGTTAAAGGTTTTCCTTTGAAAATTCTAGGTGATTATGTTTTATTTTACACAGTTATGAGTTTACTCAGGGGTATGTGCTAAGTTTCTGGATGTCCCCTCTTCCTTGGGCCTTCGCGCCTCTCATGATTAGTTTTGGTAATTAAACTGTGTAAATCCGATTCACTCCAAAGAATTTCCCAACATTTCAACCTGTAACTTTTCATTACACACCGGTTTGATATAAAGATGTGTAAATGTTGTAGGTGGTCTGTAATAATTTTTGGTATTCGCAAGGTCACCTCCATACTTTAAATATGCATATAAATCTTAGACACCTGCGATTAGGGTTATCTCCCGAAAATCATGACTGTTCAGCTGGTACATGGAAGAAATCTTAGTTAATTACTCTACTACTGTGCGTGCTTTTATATACCCGAAAATATGTATATGTACATACATATATTTATATCTATACACTATGCAATTTTCTATTTACATTCAAAATGTAGGTAAATTCAAATCTGCAATGCATTTTACTTGTGGGATTTTCAACTACATCGCTTTACCTTACTACAGTAGTAATCAAACCACAACATAAATCTTCTTTAATAATTGACTAGCCATATCTTTTCGTCTAGTATACTTTCGGGGACTAGTATTCATAATAGTAATGAGATACAACAAATATAATCCATTTTGAACTAGTAGGGAGACATTCTAGCAGTTCCTACATTTCAATAGGACGCATTCGATCTGTCATCTTTAATATTATTCCTAATTAGAATTAATAGATGCATTCTATCAAGTATGTAACCATTTAACATTCATCCAGAGAAGGGATAGAAATAACATATCTGAAATAATACACTAAAAGACAAAGGGAACAACCACATTCCTCCCAACCATAGAACATGGCAGCCAAACTACTTGCCCGATTCACCCCCTAGCCTAACCATGAATCCATGAGGGAGAACTTGGAATAGCTTCTCCTCAGAAATGTCCTATAGCTCCAATAGTTTTCCCTTGCCTTACACTCAAATAGTGTTCATAACAACAAATAACTCTATAGTCTCCTTCCCCAACATACTTGGCAGCGTCCTGCCTCCTCACATATGCTATTTATCAATTTGCCTAGGTCTTCTTTCCCTCCCTTGGGAATTTTTGCAGCTTTATAAATCCCCGATTTCCAGGGGCTGCCAATGGTCTAATCACTAATTTGCCACTTTTAATAATCAGCCTAGAGGTAGTTCCAACATGTCCCCACTCATGGATTCATGGTCAGCTGATTTTAACATGGCTGTTCCATTTGTCCTCTTGCAATCAATATAAATATTCTGTTTTTATACAAGTGTCATAGTCAAATAGTTAGTTGAATCAAATCAAATCTCTGCCCAATAGTCATAGTAATTAATTACAAATATTAAATTCGAAATTCAGAATGGCCATAAATGGAAATTTTTTTCCAAATTCGAATTTACTAAAAACGGAATAAATTTCCAGCAAATTTAAATTTCAAAAAGTATTTTTTTATTTTTGTGGATATCACAGCACGTGTTCCTTACAGGCGGAGCAGGAAGAGGCAAGACATTCACAGCTAAATCATTGTTCCAAATGCTTATAGGAATCTATGATTCAAATAATTGCTCTGATCCTATGAAACCAAAGGGCCTAATAGTTGCATGCACAAGACAATATGCATACAATGTTGGTAGAGCAACAGTCCACTTTGCATTTTTAATTCCTTTTAACAAGACACAGTTTCTTCCACTTAGCAAGAAAATGTTGGATACATTATCTAATCTTTACGAGGAACTCCAACTTGTCTTTATAGATGAAGCATCTTTGATTGGAAGGTGGTTCTTGTATTCCATTGACAACCGGCTAAGAAGCATAAGACATGTGCAGACCAAATACTTTGGAAACATTGACATGATCTTCTGTGGCAATCTTTACTAGACAAAACCCATTCAAGATTCTTTGATATTTGAACAACCTATCGTTAACATGGAAATAGTGAGCCATGACTTCTGGAGAGACAATATTAAATGCTTTGAGTTACATACTACAATGCGCCAGACAAATGAAACATTCATTGCAATTCTAAATAGAATGCGCACAAACAACCAAACATATGATTACTTGACCTATATCAAATTGAGGTGCTTACGGCCTGCACCAACAGATCCAACATTCCCTTACCTGTTCTACAGAAATAAGGATGTTGCAAAGAATAATAGCCACATGCTATCGCTCATGCCCGGCGATGATATCATCATCAATTCAATTGACTTAGAAGAAGATAGACATGGAAATGTCCCTGGTCATGAACATTTAGTCACCTTACCTTTGCACCTTGCATTGAAATTAGAAATGCTAGTTGAAATATATGCCTGTAACTATGATTCACAGGATGGATTTGTGAATGGTGTAGATGGAATACTGAAAGGCTATACGAAGACAGAAAAAGTAGATGTCCTTTTGATTAAGTTCCATGAACCTCATTTAGGCAAGCAACAAGAAAACAAGTTGTCTTATCTATATACTTTAAACACTACAAGCAATTGGACTCCAATTTTGCGAATATCAAAGCCAGTATCGACATCAGAAAAGACAGGTCGACTGAAGATTCACAAATAGTTTCCTATTAAACTTGCATGTGCATGTACAGTCCACAGATCACAAGGACTAACAGTTCATAATGTTTCATTTCAACCTGCTGGAATTCAGATACATGGACTTGTATACACAACACTGTCTCGTGTTAGAAGCATAAACTCCTTGTATTTACTAAGTCCTCTGACAAAAGATAACTTCAAAGTGAAACAAAAAGTTGATATTGATATGGAACAACTTAGGACCATCGCAAAATTAAAACTGTGTTATGATTACCAATCCATACAAACAAATTCATCTGTATCAATTCTCTCGCTTAACACATGCAACTTAAATGCACACATGGATGATATACTAAATTTCTATGAGTTAATACAATATGATGTTCTGTGCTTACAGGAAACACACATGGAATTATGCATGCAGAAGAAACAATTCCAAAATCACAATTGCATATCAAGTTACATTACACATGGGGTGATGATACTGGCGAAAAAACATGTAGCAATTTTGGACCACATACATATCGAAGAAAAGAATGTTGAATTGGTGCTTGCCAAAAGTTTTTCCCATGGAACAGAAGCTACAATACTAAATCTGTACGTTGCTCCCCATGCAACATTCTCCAACATAGTAAATGTTATTTCCAATGCATTGGACCATTTCCATATGAACAGATCCATTAAACTTGTAAGAGACTTCAATTTTGTACATGCTACAAAATACTGGTAGAACAAAAGAATTGAAAAACTACATGTGCAAATACAGTCTATGCTTTCTTCTGAACGACACAGCCCATCTGCAAAATGCTCTTATTGACCATGTTTGGTCCAATGTGCCCATTTCTCTATATAGTATGTTTTTCTTAGACACATATTGGTCTGATCACGATACAATTGGTATTGCACTTGAATTATGACATATACATCAAACTTATTGCAAACTCATATTTCTATGTTTCAAAGCATATCTGTATCCCTGATTTCTACACATAGCGTTCTGGTGAGCATACATATGGTCTTCTACTCTAATTATAAAATATACATTGTGCAAAAAAATAAAAAATAGGGTACATCCTCAAAAAAACTATTTGTGACTCTATTCATCTTATTCAGTTTTTTTTTTGTATATGTACATAGTAGTTGCCTTTTTCTTAACATATGAGCTTATGTTCATATCCCTTTTGTTTTTTACTTTTGTTGATAGAAATAGAAAGGAAAAATAGAAGGCACAAAAAACGCCTAACTAGAGATGTATACGAATCAATGCAAAGTTGCATTCTTTTTCTTCCTGTGTTCCATAGTAAACAACTTTTCCTTTACTTTCTCTGGATTTGTCAAACTTGTTTGCAGGTATGTTTTTTTTCTTTTTTCTTTTTCTTGCACCAAGAAGCCGCTACGCTGCACGTCCACCATCCAGCAGAACTACAATGTTGAGACAGCCAGCCCACAAGTCCATTTGTCAATATGTATATCGCCCAACTATAATTCCTATTTGCAGGACATAGAACATTAGAGGCACAATGTGGAGCTCACATGCGCATGATCCAAATAAGTGGCTAGGTATGGAATGAGAGATTTGTGCATCATAAGAAATTTGTAGGGCACCAAAAAATAGAGACCCATTTCTAACCCCAACAACCCGACAACATCTGATGCAAAAACTGTACATGCTCTATAAATTCTCAGCCACCCGACAAGTCCACTTGTCAATTTGTATATCGCAGAACTGTATGTGCTATTTGTAAAACACGAAACAATAGAGGCCTATTTTTTGACCCCTCCCGTCTGATAACCCTCAAGTATGGAATGCGATATCGGTACATGATCTATAAAATCTCATGTCCATACTTTATAAAGGCACATATTTACTTTTGCCTTGTTTCTACACACACGGATGTGGTAATCATAGACTTGGTGTTGCACATGAATTATGAAATGTGCAGTGAGAGTTGGACGGAGCCCTTTTCTTTGCTTAGGAAATTTTGAACCCACCAGCACAAGAACCCAATTTCTATATGGCAGAAATTGGCCCAATGTATATCCCACAAATATGTATTGCTCGTTTGTGGGATCCCACCAGCCTTGGAGTAGAATGTTGAGCCGGTCACATCATAAATCCACTTCTCAATTTATTATCATAAGTTGTTTGCAAGGCACTGAACAATAGAGCGTCATTTTTTACCCCACCAACTTAAGAACCCGTGATCTAAAAATTGTATATGGTCTATCAAATCTCAGCTAGCCCGCAAGTTCGTTTCTCAATTTGTATAATGCGGAAATTTGTGTGCTACTTGTAGAACACCGAACAATAGAGGCCTTCTTTTGAACCCGCCTGCTCGAGAACCCACGATCCTGAACCATGCACTTTCATACTTGGCCATTCCTTCCTTGCTTGCTCTTCCTCGTTGTTGTTACCTTTGCACGTGTGCATGATACAAAATATTGTTTATATGTATATATATATATATATATATATATGTCTATATATGTCTTCTTTCTAAATCTTTAATGCTAACAGGTCATCGTGCAACTACCATCTAAGTTGTCATTGATGCGCACAAGGCTCAAAAAGTTTTTTCCATTAATGCAATTTTTGCGAAGTATTTTCTTCTCCCTTCCCAGTTTTAATTTCAAATTCCATGGAATGTCATTCACACACCGCCAGCTTGCTTCCTTCACAAAACCTCCAATCACTTCCCAGTCTTAATTTCAATTATCATGCAATATCATTCGCACGCCGTCAGCTTGGTTGATTCACAAAACCTCCTATCCTTTAATGTTCTTCATCGTAACCCTCACCATCGCACTTGTAAGTTTGAAATAACTACACTTTACTTCTAACAGGTCACCATACAACACACATAGATATTGTCATTAATGAGGAGATTTTCCATTCACACGCATTGAAGCAATGTTTGCGGGGGCTTATATTGTCCCTTCCATTTATTCATTTAAAGCAGCGTTTGGATCCAGCCAACCTTTTGATAAACTATTTCCAGCAGCTCCACAAAAGTTTTCTAGAGATACAGTGAACATCTTCCTCAAGAGCTTCCCATACAGAAGAACGCAAAAATAATTGTAGGGGAGGAAGAGGTGCCCGAAATTTACCGTCAAAACATGGATCTTGACGCTGATCTGGAATCATATTCTGCAACCTTGATTAGCCTAAACACACAATTCAACATGCCTTCTCAATGGACATGGTTTGTACCAAATTTTTTGACAAAGATGAATCCCTTGTATTCTAGAGCGTTGTTTTTGAAACCGAATCAAAAAAAATAATCATTGAAAAAAGAGATGTAAAAAATAAGAAAAGAAAACATCGTTCAGAACTTGACCTTGCCAATATGCATGCATCCAAAATATCTGAACTTCACAAGGAAACTGGAGATGCCCTTCATGATTCCGTTGGATTCATTGAAGCTGAAAATGCCATACTAAAGAACCGGATTAAGGAATTAGAGGAAGCTTTGTTTCCTATGCCATTGCTTGGTAGTTCCTTGGAAATAACCATGCTTGCGACTACGTGCACCCCTAAAACAAATCTAAAAGGGTCCTCTAGATTCCTCGCATCCTGTAGAGGATATGTGGAGAAAAATATCAACAAAATAATAGAAATGATTGCCAAGGCCTGTGAAACATCACAAAATATGGATTCCCTGGGGAGCAGGGCACATAACTTTCTCCTACTTCTGCAGACGGATTTAAAGATTGAAGAAACTTTCTATGTGCACTTGGTTATCCCTTTTGCCTTTCATGTCAACAACATGCCAGAGACGAGAAGAAGACAACATGATCTCCCGTCCAAAAAAAGGCTCACTCAATTAGAAGCATGCTAGAAACATAAAGTGAAGAACCTATACCTAATCGTGCAATCGTGTGAGCAAGCAATGTCAAAGAAAGAAACATTATTCACAAAGATCACCAAAACAGACTTAGCAGGAAGGAAAAACGACTTCTAGGACCCCAACTTAATCCTCAACTCGCTGACGTTAACCAAGTAAGATTTTGATAAACAAGTTCATAATTTGAAGGCCTTGTCTTCAGAATGTTTTTACAAAATTGTTGAATATGATGAAGAAGAGGTGGACAACTGGATAGTCAGGTATTTTCTACAGAATGGATACATTCATGAAGGTCTATGTAAAATTTCAATTGATCTAAGTGAATTAGACAATGATTTTTTGAACATTCGAATCCACAATGACATCAACGTCGCCCCCTTGAGAAGCTATATTGAAGAGAACTTGAAGTGGATCAACCACGAAATACAATAGGAAAATGCATAAATCCTCTGTGTATCAATCTAGTTATTGAATTGGGCTGCCCACAAAAACCAGTAGGGAAAGACATGACCAAACAACCAAAAAAATTAATTATATGTACCATCCCTATAAGTGTGTATTGATAGTCCTTTCTTTATCAATCCAGTTATTCCTTTTCTGAGTAGAAATCTACAGGCAAAAACTGGTCTTCCCATTTCTACTTTTCAGGTATTACATTCTAGCATGTCCAACTTCTTTCCACACTCCCATTTCTTGTACATATTTTTGTTATGATCCGCAGGAGCTCCAATCCCAGTCTATATGACAAACACATTTACATTTCCAGGGATATGTAACAAACTATTATTTTTTTCATATATTCCAAATAAAACTATTCTTTTGTCTCCTTATATATTTATGTCTTTCTACATTTTTTATCTTCAGCTATGCTGAATGTGAAGTCATTCTGTTTATTTTGTCTCTATTCTCTTTTTTTCTTTTTCAAAATAAAGTATGATGTAAATCACTCACTCAAATTTGACATATCATATTTCACACATATACATGTTTCTTTAAATTTCCAGAAATATGTAACACGTTTAATTTTTTTTCCAATTTTCAGCCCGCCATCTCGACAACCCGCGCTCCAAAAACTACCTAAGTATGTAATATGGGCTCCGTCACACTATATAGAATGAGGGCTCCGTACATGCTCTATAAAAGTACATATTTCATATGTATAAAAGTAGATATATACTTTAAAAAATTACGTTTTTGCTATGTACAATTTATGCTCTCCAATAACCTATAGTTTGATACATTCTGATTTCTTGTATCCACGAGCTTTAGTTTTAAAGGAAACTAATTCGGGAATTCTATTTATTTGGTCCTCCTGTCCACCACCTTATGTAACAGACATTGGTACTATATTTTTTGTACATTTTCCCACCACCGTGTGTAAAACCTATGTAAAGAAAAGTAATTCCCGAATGTTAAATTTTTGGGACACGAGCCCATTGAAATTCAAATAGTCCGCAGGTCCCATTATCAATTTGTACATCATGGAACTCTCAGTGCTATTTGAAGGTCATGGAACAACAAAAACCCACTTTTCAGGTGCCCAGCCCAAGAACCCGCAATCCAAAAACTGGCTAAGTATGGAATGAGGGTTTCGTCTATGCTCTAATTTGGGAAGCCTAGTTTTCCTCCTACTTTTATGTGTTCCTAGATTTTTCATTTTCAGAATGGACTATGACATAAATCACTTACTCAAATTTCAGATATCAGATTTCACTTATATATATTTATATGTTTCTTTAAATTTTCAGCAATATGTAACACGTTTTATTATTTTTTTATATAAATGTTGTAAAATTGTGTTCACTACTTTATTTCTACTCAAATGTAAAGAGACTATCATTTCTTGCATCTTTGCAACATGTCCTGCACATGTTTTTCACAAAGGCCCTTAAAATTAAAATATTCTGCAAGCCTACTTCTCAATTTGTACAACGTGTATCTCTGCCTGCTCTTTGTAGGACATGGAATGAGGGATCCGTCATTGTTCTATAAAATCTCATCCCCATACTTTATGAAAGTACATGTTTCATATCCATAAAAGTAAATTTCTACTTTAAAAAATTACGTATTTTCTATGTATAGTTTATGGTCTGCAGGAACCTATAATTTCATAAATTTCAATTTCTTGTGTTGAGGAGCCCATGTTTTAAACAAAACTAATTTGAGAATGCTATTTATTTCATCCTTCTTCCCACCTCCCTATGTAACAGACACTGGTACTATAATTTTTGCCCCTTTTTCCACCAGCGTATGTAAAACCTATGTAAAGAAAACTAATTCGCGAATGCTAAATTTTTGGGACACGAGCTCCTTAAAATTCAAATACTTCACAAGTCCGATTCTCAATTTTTATATCGCGGAACTGTTGGTGCTATTTGTAGGACACAGAAGATCAAAAGCACATTTTTCAGGTCCCCAGCCCCAGAAACCGTGATCCAAAAAATCCTAAGTCGAGAAGCCACTTTTTTAAAGAAAACTAATTCGAGAATCATTTTTGTTTCGTACTTTTCTCCACCAGCCTATGTAATAGACAACAATACTATTTATTTTATTTTTACTCTAGCAGCATATGTAAAAAGGAAAACTAATTTTGGAATGCTAAACTTGTTCGACATGAGAGCCTTCAATTTCAAATAGTCCACAAGTATGTTTGTCAATTTGTATATCGCGGAACTCTACGGACTATTTGTAGGCCATAGAACAAGAGAAGCCCAATTTTAATCTCGCCAGACCAAGAACCCACCATTCAAAAATTCTAGTCCTCAGAGCAACATGTCAATTTGTATATCATAGAACTCTCGGTGGTATTTGTAGGCCATGAAACAACAGAAGCCCAATTTTCTGCCCACAATCCCGACAACCTGGAATGAAGATTTCGTGCATGCTCTATATATCTACTTCATCAAATTACATATTTGATTTTTGTAGGCCACGAAACAATAGAAGGCAAATTTTCATCCCCCTAGCCCAAGAACCCACGATCAAAAATTTCAAATAGTCCTTAAGACCTCTTCTCAATTTGTATATCACGGAACTCTCAGTGTTATTTGTAGGCCACAAAACAACATAAAACCAATTTTCATCCTGATAGCCCGAGAACCCGCGATCCAAAAATTCAAATAGTCCACAAAATCGCTTCTCAATTTGTATTTCATGGAACTCTCGGTGCTATTTGTAGGCAACGGAACAAAAGTAGCCCAATTTTTAGCCCACCACCCCGACAACTTAGAATGAAGCTCCCATGCCTTTGTTTTAAAGAAAACTAATTTGGTAATGGTAGTCTTTTTATTCTTTTGTCCATGAACCTATGGGAGCACAATTTTCAGCCTGCCAGCCCGATAGCCACAATGGTCTATATATCTACTTAAACAAATTACATATTTGGTATCTAGAAACTCTTTTTTTTAACATATGTATGCCCTTAAATAACAATTAGTCCACAACTCCAATTGTCAAATTGTATGTCACGAAACTCTGGGTGCAATTTGTAGGCGACGGAACAACAATACTCGAATTTCAGCACACCAGCGCGTTACTACTATTTCTGTGTATTTTTTCCATGACCGTATGCAAAGCATATCTAAAGAATAGTACTTTGTAAATGTTAAATTTTTTGGACACCATGCCCTTAAGATTCTAATAGTCCGCAACTCCGATTGTCAATTTGTAAACCGTGGAACTATCCCTGCTTTTTGTAGGGCATGGAAGAACAGAAACATCCTGAGAAGCCGCCATCCAAAATCTTGCTAACTATTGAATCATGACTCCGCCTTGTAAAATTACATATTTTGTATGTATAAATTATGCTATTCAAGAACGTTTCATTTCATAAATTTCAATTTCTATTGTGTGTAGGAATGCTAATTTTTTTTGCTATTTTTTGTCAAGAAACCTATGTAACCCACATTACAACTATTTTCCCTGTTTTTTTTCCCATGTACCCATGTACTTTATCTTCTTGCCCATGTGTCTGTACTCCTTCGCATTTATTTCCTTTCTCATGGATGGGTTGCTAGTAGAGAACACGCATCGAGCGGAGCAACCAAGAGCGATACTTTGTGGCGCCAATGATGTGACGATCGTGTGCCACTCACTCCCCACTGCCTAATCAGTTCAAGTTCAACTCACTCAAGGCATGGCACCATTACTCTTAGTGCACCCTTCTCTACCTTCACATTCTTTTGACGTACCAGCACCCTCGCTGCGCCTTTACTCTGCATGTGCAACCATTTATGGAACCTCACCAGCTGCCTGACCTATTTCAATTTATCCAGCGGGTCCAGATGGCTCATTCTTTCCTGCTTTTTCTTCTTAGAGCTCGACTTCCTGCCCAACCTTTCCCTACTCTGCATTTGTCCTTCCCTGCTCTGTTCCTTCCTTGTTTTCTCTCTCCCACTATCTCGAAGATGCCTCGGCTATGAAGGAAGTCCAAAGGCCGACCAACCTGCTAGCCAAACTGACCCCGCCTAGTCCTGCATCCCCTGCCTGGTCCCTCCTTGTTATCCTCCTCCTCTTCGGCTACCTCATCCTCCTCCCTGGCGTGGTCGACTCAAATTCCCGCATCTCTCCCACCCCTTCCTGCATCCCTTGCCAAGAGAATGGAGGAGTTGGACTGCTCAAGGGCCTCACTGAACAACAACCCAGGACCTTTAGCCAATTCCGCATCTGTTTCACACCTAGGCCCTTTGGCCCCTCCCAACTCTTTGGCCACCTAGTCGCTTCAGGACTAGCTTCACAACACCAAATTTCATATGGATGGTCTGGAAGCCAATCAAAATTCGTGACGGCAACCCCAATCTCGAGTGCGTTCCAACGTTGACCCATAATGCAAGTGGAAAACAAGCCTTGCACTAGTGAGAGGCTAGTATTTGACCTGCGTTGGGACATGGACGACCTCCGGTTCCACCTACAGAGCCTGGACGACAAAGCCTCTCGACTCCTGCAGTTTATTTCCACGTTACAAGGTGCTCATCTCCTCACACTAGAGGTAGCCCAATCAACAACATCCTAGGAAGTAACAACCTCGGCACCAGTGTTGCCACTAGAAAATTTGGCCCATGCAGACGTATACTATGAGGAACAGAGGCTTCCATCACACACAAAGGACGTACAGAAGGACGAGAACCTACTATCATAGACAGAGAACTCTATGCAACTAGACTGCACACCAGTCCAGGAGGAGTCACCTCTTCCTAGGGACACAACATTTCGTGCCTTCTGCATGGCTGCATCGTAGCACTATAGCCCATACTGGTGATCTCTATTGTTTATCTATGTTGTTTTGTCATGTGCATGCTGAACTTTCATGCATTTTTCCATGGTTACTATAATTAGACTATCTACACTTTCCCCAGTTCCAGCGCCCACCCTTACGGGCCAGAATTTTGAACTCTTTTTGTATCAATGACAATCTACACTTAGGTTATGAAGTGGTTTGGCTGGCTGAGTTGGTTTTCCCTCAGGGAAGCTCAGTATTTACATCTTGAAACCATGGAAATTTTCTGTACTCCTTCATTTTGATATACTTTTATACAATCTCACTTATAAAAAAAAATATTGAATAAAATTAAAAAAATGCTTATACTATTCATTAACTAAGACATGTTATAGAATTATATAAATTAGTTTAAATCTCCATACAACATTATAATATTTTATAAATTTCTCTGTGTCATGTATATCACGAAATTGTTCACTGCAAAATGTATATGACGAAAGTCTTTCGTGCAAAATGTATATCACGTAACACACTGGACATGAAAAGTGTGAACCCAGAACTCCGCCAACCCGCAACTCCGTAATTATTCAGTACAAAATGTATGAAGTTTTATAGCATTATACAAATTACTATAAATCTTCGTAAAATGTTATAATCTTCTATAAATTACTTTCTCATGTATATGACAAAATTGTTGGGTGCAAAATTCCTATTGTATGCTAATTTTTTGGTCTTCAACGATGTTGATGTTTTAAATGTTGATGTAATTTCCAGAGATATGTAATAGAAATTATTTATTTTATAATAAATTTGTATAGTTCGCAAGCCCACTTGTCAATTTGTATAGGGCACGAAACAACAGAGGCCCATTTTTCAAACCGATATCCTGATAACCCGCGATCCAAAAACTGGCTAAGTATGGAATGACCACTCCGTCCATGCTCTGTAAAACGTGTGCAAATAAAACCAATTCGGCAATGCTATATCTTTTTTATTCAAGAAAATCCTTAGTTTTAAAGAATAATAGTTCGATAATGCTAATTTTTTGGTGTTTTTCTCCACAAACCTATGTAACAGACTTTATTACTATTCTATTGTATAACTGACATTATTAATTTCTGATAAATTTCTATAGTCCGCCACTCCACCTGTCATTTTTTATATCGTGGAAATTTCGTTCCTATTTGTAGGCCACAGAACATAAGAGGCCCAACTTTGAACCCGCCACCCCAAGAACCCGCGATCCAAAAACTAGCTAAGTATGCAATGAGGGCTTCATGCATGCTCTATAAAATTTCATCCCCATACTTTATAAAAGAACAAATTTCGTATGTATAAATCTAAATATATACTTTATACAAGTACATATTTTGTATGTATAAAAGTACATATTTTATATGTATAAAACTATATATTTACTTTACTATGTTCTGCATGCAAACCACATCTACTTCAACTTTCTACCCACGTGTCTCTACTACCTCACATTTACTCCCATCCCAACTTGGCATGGACTTCACTGCCATGCAACACTTGTTACTTTTAAAGATGTAAACATTTAAACGTATTTTAAATATATTCCTTATAAAGTGGCGTATCATGCTTGCGACGCTTTATTGAAATTTTTTTCTTCAAACGATTCCATAAACACAATATCATTGTTTCATTCAAATATATGACTCTTAAATATTGCTAATTGGAATGACCTCTTGACTATATACATTGTTATAAGGTAACATTTCATGTCAGTCTTTACAATGAAGAAACAAACAATTAAGTTTAAAATATTACTAAGTTATGTTTATGTCCCAAACATATTTTCTAAAATCCAAATATATAGACATACTATTTATTTTTCCATGTGTGTTTGTAATAAGAGGGATTATGGTAATCACCTTGTTGTTTTTTAATTGGGGTTTAATATTATTTTCAGTAAAGGAAA
>ML868042.1:12977-37750 GCA_009831015.1 Picea engelmannii
GGCAGAAGCGTGGTGAAGTATTCCTTGGACAAGGAAAATATGCAATAAAGATCCTTCAGAAGTTTGGAATGATGGACTGTAAGTCCATGGACACTCCTATGAATGTGGATATAAGAAAAGTGAAAGTTCCAGATTCCGATCCAATAGATCCATCTCTATATCGGTAGCTAATTGGATCTTTGATGTATTTGGTAAATACTCGACCAGACATTTGCTTTGTTGTAAATACATTAAGTCAGTTTCAGGTGGAACCAAGACAAGAGCATTGGATAGCTACAAAGCATGTCTTAAGATACATTCGTGGGACAATAAACTATGGTTTAAGATATACCGCATCCAGCGATATTCAACTTCATGGATTCACAAACTCTGATTGGGCAGGAAGTGCAGAAGACAGAAAAGAGTACTTCAAGTATGTGTTTCAGTTTGGGCTCCGCTATGATATCTTGGAGCGGCAGGAAGCAGAAGTTTGTCGCACTTAGTACAGCAGAAGAAGAGTATATGGCAGCTTGTGAAGCATGCACAGAGGCAGTATGGCTAAGGAAGTTAATATCCGATTTATTTGATCAGACTCCATAATCGACCACTATATATTGTGATAATCATAGTTGTATAAGATTATCCGAGCATCCAGTATTCCATGAAAGGTCGAAGCATATTGAGATCAAATACTACTTTATCCGAGATAAATTCTAGGAAGGAGAGGTAAAGCTCAAGTATATCCCCACTGATGAGCAGACAGCAGATATCCTGACAAAGCCTCTTTCCATAATCAAGTTTGCATATTTCCGAGAGAAGATGGGGATTGCAGAAATAACTCCCTTAAGCTGAAAGGGAAGACTCTCCAGGATAAAGAAGGTACGCAAAAATATTTATTTCTGTGATTAAAATAACTCTCCAGTTAGGAGGGAGAATTGAAATGTTATTTATTTTTGTAAAATTCCAGATTGGATAGAAGCTTTCCAGTTTGGAAAGTGGATTGAGATTTCTGACGGACAGTGGCTTCCCATTGTAGTTAACATGGGAGGCAGACTGATTGTTGATGTATCATATGTTAGCACTTGGTAAATTTCCTAGAGGTTGAAAAGAAGAAATTCACAAAGGTAAACTTAACCAACCGCTTTAAAGCTGGGATCTAGCCCTTCCAGCTTCAGAGAGGGATCTCTCTATATGATTTAGCTTTGTTTAATTTCAGATATTAGGCTAGTTAAAGGAATTATTGGTTTTGTTGTAAAGGGTTTTAAAGTTGGTTGAGACAAACTACACATCCATTGGGCTATGGGGTCTGTATTTAATCAAATCTGAGAAATAACCAGAAATGCCAAAGAAGATTTTCACAAGGCGAGGTAATATATTCACTGCATCTTTTAGTAATTAAAATGATGAATGGAAGAACAGGTGAGGAAAATAACTTCAATTAACAAGCAATTAAGAATTCCTTAAATGAAGATATTAGAAGACAAACATTTAAACCTTTAGAATCGGAAACAGGGTATCAGAGATAAATCCTACAACATAACGCTATTCATAAAGATTAGATTCAGAAAACACAATGAATACAGAGAAAAAAAACATTTAACTTAGAAAATCACATCACCAGTGAACATACGCAAGAATCCTGTGAAAAGCCCCTTCTTTATTAATGGTGGATCTCTTCAAAAATGATACAGTTTGACAACAATAGGGTGCGTGAATCAACAACCCTCAATACTTCGGAAACTGAAGTATTTATAATACAAAGTACAAACGCTCATGTCATAACTGATCAGGACATGCTCATGCTATTTTTAGACTAACTAACTTAACTAATCAAAACTGTTTTGATGACTCAATACAACAGTATGCTGAATTTCAGGGGTAGGCCGTTGGCGAGGTGCCTCCGCATCCTCTTCTGACAGGACAGATGATTGGACGTGACAACTCATCGGCTAGTCTAGTAGATCACACAGCTCCTCCCATCTGATATGACCTGGCACCGTGACTTTAAGCAGTCTCCTGTACACTTCATCCATGTCTGTGTACTTAGAAAATGTGGGCTTGATGACGAATATGTGCTTAATCTCGTGCTGAATACTAATATCCAACTCCAAAGCGTCCATGAATGATTTTCCAGTGATGCTTCCCTGTATACCTGCAAATTTAGAATTGTCCTTGGACACTTCAGCCAACCTTTTCTTATAATCAGGGAGTGTCATTAATTTGTCATTAATGACCTTCATACCAGGCAGACCCTTCCTTTGCAGAGCATCTATCTTGTTGAAAAACTTCTGCACTCCTTGATCCATAACTTGAATTTTCTCCTCAAGCTGAAGCATGAGGCCCCTTTTGGTTAGAACCCTTTTGACTTCAAGTATGGTTTCTGTCCTGTCCTCGATTTTCAATTCTTCAAGTTCCTCCCTGGTTTTGGAATTCAGGAATCTTATGATTTCATTAGCTTGCGCTGGCATGTCTCCCAGCTCAGTTCTGATTTTCTCCACTGCCTGCTTGCTCCTCTCGAGCAACTCGTTTTGTTCAAACATAATTTGAACCATGGGCCAGATTTCGTTTATAGACTTGGAAATATCAGTCCACACGATCTCTTTCACCTCTGCCAAAGTTTTCCCTGCCATTGTTTGTTTCTGGAGCTGCTGTAACTCCTTCTTGATTTGCTCATTTACCTATTTCTCTTTGGACAGACTAGCCTGGAAAGAAGTCTTCAGCTCTTGGAGATTCTCTACTTCTTTCTTAAGCCTGCTGATTTCAGACTCCTGCAGGTTCATTCTCTCCATAGACTTGGCCAAGTCTGTTGCTCCCTATGGTAGTGGTACTGATGCGGCAAATGGAATGGCTTTCACTGTCGTTGTGCTCAATCCTGCAATTGGGATAGCACTCAATGGGATGCCTTCCATTGTCTTTGTTTTCTCTTTCTCTCTCAGCAGTCTTTCCATCTCTGCTTCCATCTCTTTTAATTGAGCGTTCTGCTCCATGAGTAATTTCATCATTTCGTCCTTTTCACCTTCCCTTTCAGCTATCTCCTTTGCATGTGGGTCTTCCGTCGGAGGGAGCTTTAGTTGTTTTCTCAAAGATGCGATGTCAGCATTTTTCTTTTTAATCATCTCTTCAGCTGATTTGACATTCGCAGGGTCATAACCAATTTTGAGGACCAGCTCCTCCAGTGTTTTGATTTTGTTGTCCTTCGCGAAAGATGAAATTTTCTCCATCTTCAGTTGGGTCTGGGCATTGCACAAAGCTACCCGAAATTTTGATGCAGAGGCTGTAGCGTGGGCCAGAGTGTGGAAAACCATCTCAGCGGTTTGCTTGTGCAGATCCATCTGATCTACTGGATGCACGTCTTTAGCCTAAAACTCAAATGTGGCCCTTTTATAATCTGATATAACCTTGGGATCTGGCACTTGTGCTTGGAGGAAGGCCATATGCATCTTGCCTTTCTCTGTATCAAACGTTGAAAGGAGCCTGTGTTGCGCTGTGGACGATTGCTTCTGGAACTGGGCATAAGTGCTGGTAGTAAGAGTCTGATTTTTCTTTTTGATCAAATCATATTTTTCAAACATGCCCAACTTGGGCCCGGTCTTGCTTGGAGGAGCATCTGTGGGAGAGTGTGTGGGTTTTAACGTTTTTACCACTTCCTTGTGCAGACTTGAGCCGAAAGGTAAACTGGTGGGCTTGACCCCTGTGGTGGCCACTGTGGTAGTTGTTATCTCTTGCTCCACTGTCGTGCCGGTCATTGGAGATGTCCTTGGATTTTTGGCGTGCATCTTAAATTCCTCCGAAGACACCTCTATCACGGGAGAAGACGATTCTTGTCGGGGCCTCTTTTCCTTGGGATTCTGAGGTGTGGCAGTGGGTGGTGCACTTGTTGAAGGTACCTGCTTTTCCATCCCGACAGTTGGTTCCACGTCCACCAACGTATCGGGCTCCCATTCTGTCAAATTAGCAAATCTTTCGATTTCCGGCCTGGGCTCGTGCGCATATGGGGCATTCTTATTTTTGACTCTCATCTCATAAATGATCCTACAGGGATCATACTGCTAGGTGAAACTTGTCAGAAATTTCATTTCCCTTAACAGTTTGTCAGCTTCATCACCCACGCCTCTGTTATTGCAGATGAAAGAGCCTATCTGCCCTTTAATCCGCAATTGTTGCTTCTTTTTAAGGGAAACAAAGTGAATATCATCAGAATTCATAATTTGTCTAATGTATTCCAGTGCGAAAATTCTTACCGGTATATATCTCGGAAGCTTGTACGGTGCCAACTCGCACCCATAAACTCAGATCTCGGAGTGATTCTGATACAAGTACCAGTCCCCTGTCTTCGCATTATCCGAGAGGTGTAGAATTCTCCGGACTTCGTCATTTATCCATGGCTCAGGCATGCCACTCAACATGCTTACCACAGGGTGGTAAAACTGATCAATGAACGTCGTGAAGTCGTATTCGACAGAATTGTATTTCAGAAGAGATGTCCATGCTATGACTGGCTGCGGCCTCCCGTCGGCGTCCATCTTCTGCATGGAGAAATTGAACCTGTTTGCTTGGAAGTAGACAAACATGTAGGCAAGAATGGATGAATACCTGAACATGCCCTCTGTGGCGAAATTAACAAATTGTTCGTGGATGTTATTGGCTAGGAAAGTGCTGTAGTCGAACTGCGTGGTCGGTTGTTCGTCATTTGAGAAGATAGATAGAAAACCGAGGATGGGTTCGTCTACCCATTTATCGTAATAGTACCCAAGTAGGGCACACAAGGAGGAAATAATCTGATTTCCTTTGGTGGAAAACAGAGAAGAAGGGTACGGGGGATTGGTGGACGGGAGCGGAGCGGAAGTGGGGAGGAAAAGCTCAACTATCTGAGCTCTCTGCGGGAAAGCCATCTTTTGGTAAAGCTCAGTGAGGACTTCCAGGTTGAATGGGGACGCAGATTCAGGGCGTGTTATCTGCATCATCTGGTCAATATCCTCTGGGGTGATGAAGAAGAGGACGTCCCCAGACAAAGAAACAATGGCTTTCTGGTCGGGGACGTAGTGAGCTTGGCACTTGAGTGAAAATTCTGGGAAATGGTGAACTTGGGGGAACAAATATAGGGGCAAATTGGACTCCCAGAGCCCAATCTCGTCACTTTGGTCGAGGAAAACTTCCCAAATCCATGACTGCAGATCAGAGAAGTCAAAACTGCATATCGTGTCCGCTATCAAGCGGTCTTTGTCGACCAGAGGGATTTTATCCAGGTCAACCGGAGGAGGAATGAACAGATTCTCTTCCTCTTCCGTTTGCTTTGTATTAGACACCATTTAGGTGACTATACCTGCAACAAACAATATGTTAGTGGGGTCGACTGACTGTAGGCAAGCACGATGTGGGAGTGATGGAGGAAAAGGGGTTTTCTGGCGTGATGGATGAATAACGAATACAAAGGAGAATGGTAGTTTTATTCAAAAATGGGTCGGTCGAACGCGGGAAAACGGTAATCGTGACAATGGGTATATCACCCAGTAATTAATGGACAACGGGCCATTTGGGGTGATATGGCAGGTGACGGTGACCAAAGTATATGGACGACTGACGTGGAGGTTTGTGATTGGGGGTAAAAGTCGCCAAAGTGGGTTGTCCATGAGTGAAGGGTGTTATGGCGCTGACAACGTGGACTGACAGCAGTAACGGGATGGGACTTCGACCCAGGGGAAAGTGGGACAAGTGGACTTAGTGGAGGATGACGTCCAGGGGTGACGGGGTGTCAGACGGCATGTGGAGGATGGGACCTATGGACCAATAGGACAATGACACAAGTACCAAAGGGGGCCCTCCGTAAGGAATATTCATTCCAGACCCCCCCCTTTGATTAAACGCAGAACACCAAGGGGGGTCCGGGATCCATCGTGAGCCGTTGATCTGCGCACTAGATTTCTGACCGCAGATCTTAGCGCGTCCTTTAATATCAATTCCGGACCCCCCCCCTCCATTAAAGGCAGAACGGAGGGGGGGGGTCCGGAATCCAATTTGGACCGTCAATTGGAGCGCTCCGCTTAGGGTCGTTCAGATCTGCGCCTGTTTTATAACCAGTTCCGGACCCCCCCCTCCGATAAAGGAAGAATGGAGGAGGGGGTCTGGAATCCAATGTGAGCCGTGGATTTGCGTGCTCTGTTTTGGACCGTCCAGATCTGTGCAAAGATTATCGTCGATTCCGGACCCCCCCCCTCTTTGGTTAAAAGCAGAATACCAAGGGGGGTCCGGAATGCTATGTTGACCATTGATCCAAGCGTTGTGATCTGAACCATTGAAAGGTGAACGAAGCATAGGTCGGGAGCGGCCAATGTCATATGTTGGCAAAACTTAGGATTAGCGCTTTCTTATGGGTTTTATTCAAGTTTGTCATAGACACCACCAAGGGGACCTTGTTCCAACTATCCTAAGGCCAAGAGAGACTTGATGTAGCGAATTTTCAAATGGATTTTATTTGGGCAAGGCAAGCAAAGCAATTAGTCTACATCCTAACCTACTTTCACAAGACAGATAACCTAGGTTATACTGTTGGGTTAAGACATTATTTTTCCTAAGGGATATCTGACCAGGATTAGACAGTCTGGTCAGACTTATTCACTAATTCTACCATAAGGGGCTATCTGACCAGGATTAGATGGTCTGATCAGATGTATTCACTAGCCTATCAACATTGAAAATTTAAAAGGACTTGGTCATGCTTGAAAGGTATGACCAAGTCATTATTATTGCATGGGGCTTTGTTTCAACTCTTTTTTTTGCCCTCTTTTCTTTTCTTTTTTCTTTTCTTTTCCCTTTTACAAAATGAAAATCAATTTTCCAATAAACACACTAGATACAGATAACATCCATAATACCCCAGTCATAAGTTGATTCCCATAATTTATGGGGTGATAACATCATAGACAGCGACTTCCCATTTATGGGGAGTGGTTTAGGACAGTCATTCTTCTTGGCAGTCACTCTGAGTAGTGGTCAAGTAGAATGGTCCGCCTCGTCGGGCAGTCATTCTTTCGAAGTTCACAGTTGTGAGCAGTTTCGAATAATCGTCCATTTGGAGGTTGATGCAGGACAAACATTCCTCGAGGGCAGACTCATTCTTTCCAAGATACACTTTGTTTAGTGTCGGAGGAATGGCCCAGGGTGGGGAATGGTCTGGACAGTTACTCCTCAAGGGCAGACTCATTTGCACTAGGCTACACCTTGTTTGGTGTCGGAGGAATGGCCTAGGGTGGGGAGTCGTCCAGGCTCAGCAATCAGGGACAGTTATTCCTCAAGGACAGACTCATTCTCTCCAGGCTACACCTTGTTTGGTGTCGGAGGAATGGCCCAGGGTGGGGAATAGTCCAGGACAGTCATTCCTTAGGGCAGACTCATTTCCTCCAGGTTACACTTTGTTTAGTGTCGGAGGAATGGCCCAGGGTGAGGAATGGTCCAAGCATTTCTCGAGGGTAGACTCATTCTCTCCAAGTTACACTTGGTTTGGTGTCGGAAGAATGGCCCAGGGTGGGAAATGGTACAGGTTCAGAAATCAGAAACAATCCTTCTTCCTTGGTTGAGAAGAATGGGGCAGATAGCCTATTATTGATATTCTATGCTGAGGGCAGACATTCTTTCAGATCTCACAGATGTGAGTGAAAGATTGGCCCAGATGATTGTTGTTGATATTATATACTGAGGGCAGACACTCTTTCAGATCTCACAGATGTGAGTGAAAGATTGGCCCAGATGTTTCAGTTTTTATCATAACATTGTTTTTATGCAGATGAAGACTACTGTGGTGGCAAACATTCTTTCAGATCTCATAGACGTGAGTGAAAGATTGGCCCAAATGATACAGTTTTATCATAACATTGTTTATATATGCAGGTTTCTATTTGTTATGAAGGACAGTTTGTGAATGTGTTTCACAAAGTCTGAGTAGTTGTGTACTACTGGAATAGACACAGGTGTGTTCTATAAATTGATATTGTACCAGTTGTCATAGGAGATTATCCAGTCAGATAATAATGACAGGCGCTCTTGGTGCTACCAGTTGAATGGTCTGTTGTGCTCAAGACCATACCTCCCTAGCTAGGAGGGAGTGTTAATATTATGGTAGCTTCGGGAGGTATGAACCTCTATGATGACCTATGACGAGATTAGAATTATCCGGAAGGAAGCAAAGAATTGAAGAAAACCCTAGACAGGTTGTCGGCTGAACAAATATATTTATATTGAATTTATTGATGCCCAGAAAGAGAAGTCGGCCCAGTTAGACTGGTCAGGTCAGCCCCAGTTAGACTGGCCAGTCCACTATAAATACAGGGCGCTAGTTTCATTATTACACACTCTCAGAATTGTAGAGCCAGTTGTGCACACTGCAGTTGGCAGTTTTGTGCGCAGGTCTCTGGGGAAAGTGGTGCGCTAGTTCTGGGTGGGATCATCTATTTAGTTTTGCTTCTATTCTTTTGCTTGGTGCATTTAGCCTCTCTTGGCTATAGATTGCAGCCAGAATTCTCTTCTCAGTCAAGGTCAAGGTGCTCGGAAGGAGGCTTCGGCCTGTGGTTGGGAGATCAGGGTATCGTCGTGGTAAAACGAGCACACAATCCTTTATATTCTAACAAGGTGCTAGTTGTTAGTCCTAGCTGGAGGTATACCCGTATCATCAATCTCGGGTATTGGGAGTTTGGAAAAGAGGAGTCGAGGGTATTTGACCCATGAACTCGTGAGTTGCGAGTTGTGAAAGGTGCTTGCGCCAAGACCCAGTTGTGGTCGTGTGGAGGTGAAGCTCGCACCTTATGTCTGTTCGCATAAGGGGGGGTTTCAGAAGGACCTGTGGATCGGATTCATCGTGGGGTTTCAGCGAGGAACCAAAGGAGTCGCTTCTACTCAAGGAGATTAGAACGATCCTATGAGCGGATCTCGACCCGAGGTTTGGGGGTCTACGTTAGTTTGGTATCAGAGCCACTTTATGTTTGTATACTACAGACAGAAGGAGGTGGAGAAAGAGAATAATCTGTTGCACATCATTTTGGCATCAGAGGCAGCTTGCAGAGACAGGTAGGAGAAGACAAATTATTGGAACTCTGTGGTGATTGTTTGCAGGTAGGCAGTAGTCAAGAAGACAGTTGGGAGGACTGTAGGGGACTTTGGAAGCACTCAGGGTTGCAAAGTGACAGCAGCATGTTTTCCAAGAGGGAAGACAAGAACAGGAAAATGGCTACGGAAGGCCATAGACGCGATGGAAAGAAGATCCATCAGCAGCCAAGAAAAGTTGAGATGGATAAAGAGCTCGCTGAGATTAGAGCGATGATGGAGGAACTTGCACTGTAGATGCAGCAAGATGCAAGATCACCTTGGGTGTATGAATGGCCCATGAAAATGAAGGTAAAATGGCCAGTCAAGGAGATGTTGTCCAGAAGACAGTGGAGGCTGTTGAAAATGTGGCTGATGCATGTTGAAAGCCTCAGAGATGAAGAGGAGATGGTTCATGTATGTGAGCCAAAAGTTGGGATAAATATCAGTGATAAGGATGAACTGAGATCACTGAAAGATCTCAGAGACTGGCAAGAGGGCAGAGTAGAAATTTCCAATTGCCAGGTGAGCAATGAGATGAGATCGTTGCGGGATCTCATAGACTGTCAGGAGGACAGCAGGGAAATCTCATGTTGCCAGGAGAGCAATGAGATGGGATCCAAGGATCTCATAGACTGCCAAGATGGCAGCAGAAAATTCCCAATTTGCCAAGTGGGTGGGGAAACAGAGGTGAGACTGTCTAAAAGTCTCGTGAACTCAGAGGTGAGTTCAAATCAGCGAGAGAAGCTGACAGGGAAGGAAGATCATGAGAGAATTCTGATGATTGGAGGAATGGAGATATTCCTGCCACTTAGCCCAGTTGAAGCCAGCGTGTGTGTTGTCGATGCAACAACAGGGTAAAGACAGCCAACTGTGACTATCGGAGAAATGGAGTAGACATCAGAGGCTACCCAAGCAGAGGAAAAGGAGCATTCAGAAGAATTGCTGGAAAATTTCAACCAGGTAGTTGAAATGACTGCAGCACTGAAGCTTGTAGCAGGAGAAGAAGAAGAAGAGGAAGCAGACAACATAGATTTTGTTGAGCTATATCAAGAGTTTGAAGCCCTGGAGAGAAGGGTGAAGGTGCAAAGCATGCACATCCAACAGATCAAGTTGGAAGCAGAAAGAGAATACCAGCCCAAAGAGAGACTAGAGGAAGTTGGAGGTACACCAGCACAAGAAGAACTAGCAGGAGTTAAGCTGTCAGAACAGGGAGCTGAACAGAAGCTCAGTAAAAGGATTGCAAAGCTGAAATCTACAACAGAGTGGCAAGTTAAGGCCACAACAGATGGGAAAAACAGCATGGGAGATCATGATGATCTGCCCATTTGCAGAGAAGAAATGCAGCCGAGGAGACTGCATACACAGAGCCATCCATGGGAGAAGCTGGACGAAGAGATCAAAGAGATCAGAAGGTTGATGTCAAGGTCAGAAGCAGAAACTACCAGTGAGGAGAGGCTAAGCAGAAGGGAGACAGCAGCAGCAGTAGATCAGCAGAAGCAACAGCAGCAGCAGCAACAGAGTAGTGGAGAAAATGAACAACTCCAGAGAACTGTTTGGGATCCAAGAGGATTTCAACAGCCATGCTGAGAAGCTCATGAGCAGGAGCTCATGATTTTTTCATAGCAGAGAAGTATGATGCAGGAGCATCGCTCCAAGCCAGCAATGCACCAGCCAGCACAGCGCACATTCAATGAAGGAGGAGAGGCGTAGCCCTCTCATTTCAAATTTTGAATTTGAAATCAATGTAATTAATGTTTTGTAAGGCCATGGAGCCATAAAGCTATGCCTTTGAGCAGGCTATAGTTAAAGAAGGCCTTTAATGATTGTAAGGCTGGGATGTAGATCTGATTCGGACTAGACATCCCATTCAATGTAATTGAATAGGGTAGGTAGCTTGGAGGGAAGATCTCAAAGAGCCCCCTCATGTAAAAGATCCTTAGTATATGTAGAGTTACTCAATTAACACATATAGAGAGAGTAGAGATATAGGAGAGCTCTGCGAGAGTTAGAGGGAGGAGAGAAGGAGCCGAGACTCTGTCAAGTCTGAGCTCAAGAACACCTTGTAAAGGAGGCACTTCATATTAATATAAAGAGAAGATTTCCTGCATGAGTTTCTGTGTGTCTTTATGTGTTTATGAATGTCTTTATGTGTTCTTTATATGCTGTAGAATTGCATTTGCAGGGACAGATAGGTTCTACTATCTGTGGGTTCTTTGATTTCAGGTTTGGGGTTCTTTGAGGCTTCATGCCAATAGGATGTGATAGAATGTTGTGGGTTCTAAAAGCCAATGCATAGATGCACTTCTGAATTCTACGGAATTTGGGCAAGGACGTGCCAGGAGGGCACACCAGCCGAAGTCATTGGCTTAAGGAAGAATCCTCAAGGTTGTTGAACACCTTGGAGGTCAGACTGTGCAGAGGAGGACATAACAGAAGACAGAATCACTGAGGGGTTCTGTAGAGCTCTGTCAGGAGGGCATCGAGCAGGTGCAGATTGTGCACAGAAGAAATTTACTGTGAGTTCAAAGGGAAATCAGAATCACTGAGGATTCTGGAAACTCTGCCAGGTGGGCATTGAGTGGATGTGCAGAGTGCACAGGAAAGAACTCCTTTGAGTTCTGGAACAGAGAAGAGTCCAGGAGAGGATCTTCACAGGGTTACTAAACACCTTGCAGGCTCAGCAAGGGGTGCTTGAATAGGAAGTTGCTAGAGGGCATTTCCATCCCTTCAAGGAGAGAAAGGGACAGAGACCCTTTGAGGTCAGAACCACAGATAATCTCAGAAGAGATAGCACCATTTCATGCAAAGGTTCTGCAAGAGGTTGTAGAGTTCGAGGGTCAAATCCCTTAGAGATTCGAGCAGGAGAAAGCTCAGGACGGATAGCACCTTCGTGTGTGCAGGGACCCTGCAAGGAGTGCAGAGGTCGAAGAATCCTTTAAGGATTCAAAGAGGACAAAGCCCAGGAGGAGCAGTTCTTTTACGCACAATCCCATAGGTGTAAGGAGGAGCAGAAAGGCCGGGGAAACCCTTTGGAGGGTCTCGAGTTCGAGAAGCTTATGAAGGAGAGCATTTCCAAGAATGCAGATAGAAGTCGAGCATGCAGGCCTCGTAGTAGAGATAAAGGTCGAGGTCTTTTGAAGCTTCAGAAATATTCTAAGGCCGGAAGAGAGAAGCGGAAGCTCAGGAGGGCATAAATTTCATCGGATCGAGCAGGGGAAAAGATCTGGACCGTTGAAGTTTCACATATAGGTAGCGCAGGAGAGTGCAGCGGAAGAAAGCAGATCTGGGCCGTCAGATCTAGCCCAGACAGCCGATAGCCCTCAGATCTGTTGAAAGGAGCACTCGGTTTAACCCTTGTATGAGAAGAGGGGAATGAAAGGCCTATTTCAGCATTTCGACTACCGAGAGATACAAAGGGAAGGAGTCGGAACTCCTGACCCACGAAATCCCAAAATTATTAGGACCATCCATTCTGGAGGACAGGTGGTAGGGATCAGGATTATCTCGCAAATTCGAGTATCATGAGCTGGGAGGCAAAGGCCTTTGCTCTATAAAGTCTCGAGTCACAAGATCGCGATGTGATATGAACTGTTGATCGAGGAGGAAGGAGAGCCGTGAGATCTAGCATCTCGATACATCGCATATCAAAGGTTCGGGTTCTGGAGGAACTTCCTTTCGACTATGGAAGCCGCAAAATATCGAGGACCAAGGCTCACATGAACACGTGGCACATATGATAGGTGGGTCACATAGTTGACAGGTGGCGTAACAGCAAACGCCAGAGGAAATACGGAAGAGGTGGCAGGCAGAGGACACGTGTCAACTAGGAAAGGAGTCAACACCTTGTTGACTTCTCATGCTTCGAGTTCTCATAAGAAAGGAGCACAAAGGCTCGACAAAAATACTCACAAAGTTGCGAGCCGCGAGAAGTGTTAAAGGAGTCAAATCTCCTATGACCTTCGCGTCTTGGAGTCTCATAAAAGAAGAGCCTGGAGGTTCAACTCTTCAATTCGTGAAGTCAAGAGTAGCGAGAGGTGCTAGTTGTTAGTCCTAGCTGCAGGTCGCTTGAAGAAGCACAAGCGAGAAGGGAGGTATACCCATATCATCAATCTCGATTATCGGGAATTTGGAAAAGAGGAGTCGAGAGTCTTCGACCCACAAACTCGCGAGTTGCGAGTTGCAAAAGGCGCTTGTGCCAAGACCCAATTGTGGTCGTGTGGAGGTGAAGCCCACACCTTGTGCCTGTTCGCATAAGGGGGGTTTCAGAAGGACCTGTGGATCGGATTCGTCCTGGGGTTTCAGCAAGGAACCAAAGGAGCCGCTTCGGCTCAAGGAGATTAGAACGATCCTGTGAGTAGATCTCAGCCCGAGGGTCGGGGGTCTGTGTCACAGAACCTACAACAAACAATGTCAGACCTTGAAATAGAGTGTTATACCATCACATCAAGATGCAACCCATGTGCATTGCCTTTTTCCCAAGGCTTTACCACATATATGCAGCCTATTGCACAGACATCTCGCGTATGTATGCGACCTATTCAAGGTTAGCATGCGTATGTATGTGATGTTACCATTGTGTTGGGCCCGAGATATGATCATTTTCATGACATTATTATACACTTTTTTCCATATGTACATATGTTTTTTTCATCTTTCAAAGGAGCGTTTTGAAGAATTTTATGATAAAATGGTATAATCGGCATGAGGTACATATAATTCGTGTTTTGTGATTCAATCAAGTTTAATTTATCATATTTTATGGTTTCCAAGAGTTAATTCATGTTTTTTTTCTATTACAGGGCAAAACGCACCATGTTTCTTGGTCCGACACTTGATCCGGCACTCATTCCAGCACTTGTTCCGGTACCCGATCCGACACTCATTCCAGCACCTAGTATTGCACAAAAACACAAGGCAAGTTGGCGGTTATGGCATTGGCAGCCAGTGATGGACCAATCGGGCACATGGGTTTTGTTTGTCATTGCCCCCTCCAGCTACTAAGCTCAAGACAACTCGATTTCAGTTGTCCAAAGAGGGTGATTATTGGCTACCTCCATTTTGTTAGTTATGGACGCATTTAATGTAATTTGACGAATTTAGAGGTGGTTCGACCCTCCTGTGGTCGACCACCTGGGTTGTAAACCTATAAATACTACCAAGATGACCATTAGATTGTTAACCAAGTAGCATAAGCATCAGAATTGTCAGAAACTCGTTTTTACTCTGTTTTGACATTTCACATTGCCAGAATTACGCTAAAACTATGTTTTCATGTTTTCATGGTGAATTCGGCCTGTTGAAGTTCGTGGTGTGCTTGTAGAGGGTAGCCACGACTTGTTGGGGGGCCCACCAGCAGTCTGGTGATTGTATTTAGGTTGTTTATGCATTTCACAATTTAAATTGTCTTTTATTTTCTGTACATGCATGTTTTATTGTGTTAATTAGCTTGATGTGATTTAATTGTTTTATTGTTCTTTTCAGGTTAGTCTGATGGGTTATGTTAGCATGAATTAGCTTTGTAGATTAGGAACAAAGCTTGCAATTTTTCTACACTAACCTCGTGTGCAGTTAAACGTTAGATTATACTTTCTTTTATGCTTTTATAGCCTAGTTTAAGACAGATTTTTAATTAGATAGAACAGAGTTTTAACTTGGGTTTCTTTGACAGGGATGTTGATGGATGCATAGATTTAATTTTCGTTCTTAGTTATAGCTTACTCACTTCAGTTTTAGATAGCTTTCATTTTCTTCATTATTGGTTAATATAATTGTCAATTTACTTCTTGATATCGTAGTTTAATTTATGTTTTTAATTCATCATAGCTTGAATGATTAGAATAGACATAGCATAGTTTTCCTTTACGCAATTTCTTTTCATAGATTAAAATGAAATTAAATTTCTTAATTAGAATGATGATCGCATTATGATGTTAACGGTTTATACATGAATATGCAAGGTATTTAACATTACTTTTGTCATGGCTAAATTCTCGTTGGATTGTTTAATACATACCTTCCATTTTGCCATTGAGATTAGTGTTGAGTTTATTCCGCTTGAATTGTCCTTTGTTGTCAAGTGCCATCGAGATATCGTCTGCCACCACTGAAGGCATTCACACAACCACCAGCATTATATTTGAGTGTTTCATAGATTAAAGATAGTTTCTCGCTTTCATAAGTTAGAATATAGTTTTATTGTTGTTATAGGGTAGTTAGTCTTTTGCTTCGATGATATTTAAGAGCAATTTTGTTTATTGTAAATTAGGCATTTAGTTGGTAGTTCTCATTGCTTTCAATAAGATGAACTTCATCTCATGCATTAGAAATAGTTTTTCATCAAGCATTTAGTCCACTTGCCTCTTAGGCTAGCTAGTTGTTCAATGAGAAGTATTTTCTTACTTGTCCATTTGCTTTAGTAGGATAGATAGTTGTCTTGGCTTACTTGTCTTTTGCTTTATTAGGTTAGTTAGGTATCTTTGCTTACTTATCTTTTTCTTTAGTAGGTTAGATAGGTTCTTTTGCTTACCTTATTTAATTTCTTTCATAGGGTAGTTACTCATTGAATGTACGTTGGCAAGTTAAAAGTAGTTTTTTTTCATCATTTGCTTAGTATGCTTCGTAGTTTACTTTTGCTTATTGTCATGAACTAGTTTGCTTTGAATAGGGTTTTTACTTGCTTTCTTAGGAACTATCCATTAGTCCTTGGCCCAAAAGTACTTAGGTTACCTAGTTTTAAGTTTCTTAGTAGGGTTTGTTCATTAGATAGGTTTTCTTGAATAGATTAGTCTTAGATAGTTGCTTTCATTAGTTAGATTATACTCCTACCAGCCTTTTACCTTTGGCATATATTTTGCTACAACTCTAAGTTTACTTACCCCAAGTTGACAATTTAATTGAGAGTAGTTTAGTGTCCTTTTAGTACATATAAATCACCTAATATTTTGGCGTCGTTGCCGGGGAGTTGTCTCAAGGTAAGAAGTAGTTAGGAAATAGATCATACCCAGACCTTAGCATTAGCTTGGTGGCAATGGAACTTTAAGATGAGAGGTAAGAACCTATGCATCTGCTATTGCAGGCTCCCCCAAACCCAATGGTAGTTTTTCCTTTTTGTTTTTGTTTTCTTTCATGAACAGACCTAGAGATCCACAAGGTAGATACATTAAATCTAAGTCAGACCTTTCAACTAAGGTTCCTTCCGATCTCTTTGGTGGAAGGAATGTTCCGCTTATAAAATCCACAGACCAATGCCAAAAAACAGGAACTAGCTCAACCCAAAGAGCTAAGATAGTCTCTGAGAAGACTAACGTAGGGAGAACTATAGAACAAGAAATTGAAGCATCAATCATACTGGAACAGGAGGCAAGAACACTTGAGTCTTCCACAAAACCAAACAATACAACCTTTGATTTTACACCACCACCAGGAAATCCTAACTTTGAGGACATCATAGACCCTGAACATGTGAATCTTTTGTTTGGTAGTTCAGCCAATGTAATTACCTCTCAAATTGACACAGAAACTTTGGCACCGATAATTTCAACCGGCTCGAGTAGAGTCCCAGACATCCAATCAGTAGGAAGACCTTTTCATCAAAGGGAAACCTTATTCTCTTCAAAGATAAGACCACTTAGGTACTCTCTTTTTGGAAACCAAACCAATATGGGTGATCAGGAGGACCATAATAATGTAAGACACGGGGAGGAAGAAGAAACTGGAAACCAAACCGAAACTACCTTCGGGTTTCTGATTTTAGATACCACTCCAAATGTCAACATGAAGAATATTCCTCTCTCATCACTGCCTAACTTTTATGGTAAAAACAGTGAAGACCCAAACACCTTCCTATTTGAATTTAACATCTTGTGCAGAAGCTAAAACTATGTGCAAGATGCCCAAAAATTAAAAATCTTTCCTGCAACCCTCAAAGACTCTATACTAAGATGGTTCATGGGGTTGGGAGAATCCAGTATTAGGTCTTGGGAATCCATGAAAGACATATTTCTTAAGAAGTACCAGGACTACTGCAAGACCAAAGAGTCTCGTAATGACATCTTTAAAGTCCAACAGTTAGAAGATGATACCCTTGAAGACTATATGAAAAGATTTGGTTATATCTCCCAGAAGTCAAAATATCATGACCTCCCGGAGGATGCAGTTAGGGATATTTTCCTTAAGGGAATTTCATAAGAGTATCTAGAGATGCTTAACTTGATGGCATCAGGTGATATTTCTCATAAACCATTTTCTGAGATATGTGAAATGTGTAAAAACTATTCAAGGAGTAGAGACAAAACAAGAAAGAATGTTCGGGACCCTTACAATAGAAGCTTAAAACCAGTTAGTTTAGGTGGCATCACAAGAGAAAAGATAGGGAACCTTCTAGAAAATTTTAAAACAGATATCCTAAGCACAATAGGTTCCCAGTTGTACACCCTTAAAATCAGAAAGAAACAGGAGGAGGAAAATGCAACAATGAGCATATATTGCCCAAGATGCAGAAGGAAGCATTCCTCAAGGGAATGCCCATTAGATAACATTTCAGTTTGTGGCTTCTGCACAGAATACCATTCAACTAAGAAATGTCCATCCTTTCCCAGTTTATTAGCCATCTATAGGAGTGGAGATCCTGGGGAGTCTTCTTATGCACCTAGGAGGCCATGGCAACCTAGGAACCAGCCCACATACCCGGATCTACAATCCCAAGTTCCACCCTATTATCAACAACAACAGTGGAACCCACTAGGTTGGAAAAATTGGTCTACTTAGTACCAACATCCTTGGCTTCAAGGATGGAGAGGAGGACACAATAAAGGAAATCCTCAAGCTCCACCTATCCCTATGTCCAACCATCCTTATCCTCAGTTCCAGTCGACCACTCCGCAACTTATGTTGGGATTTGTTCCACCACCTTTACCTCCTATTCCACAACAACAACCGCTACAATATCAAAATGCAAGCTCCCCGAGACTGACACTATTAACGACACAGCCAGTGTCGAACCCCGATAATAAGCCCCCTCAACCTCTTAAGAATGTTGAGATGCAGGCCTTCCCGACATATGTTATTACTCTTGTTCCATTACAGGAAATTCAACTAAGATCGGGAAAAGTTCTAAATAGGCAGAGACCTTCAGTAGTCATCTAGGAAGAAGAAGAAGAAGAAATCAACAAACAACCCACGGATGACACTAGGTGGGAAGATGTTATTATTTTAAAAAATCAAGAACTCAAGATTCCCCAAAATGAACCTTCACACATTACGAAGGTCCCTCCTTATCCAAACCGATTGGTAATCGAGAAACCTACCACCCGACCGGAATTTGACATTTTGAATGAATTAAAAAATATTTATGTCAAGATTCCTCTGCTTCAAACCATTAAAGACATTCCAATCTATAGTAAGGTAGTCAAATAATTGTGTATCAAGAATCTAGGTAGGAATCAAAACGACCCTCCTACAGTACATTTGGTAGGAGGACCCTCTGAGTACATATCAGAGCAGCCAAAGCTAGCAAAGTATGGGAATCTAGGAAACCCTGTAGTGACCATAACCATTAATGAGGTCCCCATCGAAAACACTCTTATAGACTTAGGGGTAGCCATCAATGTTATGACCGCTACTACTGTGGAACAATTACAGTTACAACCTCTTCTTCGACCTACCCCAACCATTTTGGAATTAGCAGATGAGACTAGGGTTATACCTGAAGGAATTTTAGATGATGTCATGGTTACTTTAGCCTCATGGGAGTATCCAGTAGATTTCCTTGTCATTCATTCAAAGGACCCTGCCAGAGGCCATCCCGTTATTTTGGGAAGACCTTGGCTAGCCACAGCCAATGAATTTATTGGTTGTAGAGAAGGAGAAATGGCCATCTCAAATGGTCTCTCCATCCAGAAGCTCACCATTTACCCTCCAGCTCAACCCATTATGGAGAATCTATGGTGGCTTGAATGCCCATATGAGAATGAGGACTGGGAAGAACTCGTATTGCCAAGTGACCATGCATAGGCACTTTAGGAGCACACAACCGAAAATGTGCTAAACCAATTCATTTCTGCTATCACATGTGTGGATTTTCCACAGTCTTTTCCCCAATTTGAGTACATGTTTGGGGAAGAATTTCAAGAACAATTGGATCCATCCATTTTGTCTTCGACATCTTTTATTTTCGATATAGATGAGTATGCCGTGTCTTATACTATGCCCTACGAGATTAGTCCAGGGAAATTTTTACATATAAACTTCAGGCTAGATGCAAACCAACAAAAACAATTAGTAGATATCCTTAAAGAACAATCAGAAGAATTTGCCTAGGAATACACTGACATGAAGGGTGTACACCCTGACACATGCATCCATCATATATACACCCAGGGGGAAGTAACACCTGTTAAGCAACCCCAGAGAAGGAAGAACCCAACACTCAAAGACATAGTCAAGGAGGAAATCAAAAAGTTGTTAAATGTTGGATTTATCTATCCCATCTCTGACAGTAAGTGGTCGATATCCCCTCTTATAGTGGTCCCAAAGAAAGTGACCGGGAAATGGAGAATTTGTGTTGATTTCCGGGAACTCAACAAAGTCACTCTAAAAGACTACTTTCCTCTTCCTTTCATTGACCAAGTTCTAGGTACCTTGTCTAGAAAGAAGTATTTTTTCTTTCTAGATGGGTACAGTGGGTAAAATCAGATTCTTATAGCACCTGAGGACCAGGACAAGACTACCTTTACTTGTCCTTGGAGCACCCATGCCTATAGGGTCTTACCATTCGAATTGTGTAATGCTCCTGCCACATTTTAGCGAGCAGTACTAGGGATATTTGACGATCTTATTCATGATTGTGTGGAGGTCTACATGGATGACTTCACAGTCTATGGAAAAATTTACTAGGAATCCTTAGAAAACTTAGAAAAATTCCTCATCAGATGCCAGGAAATGAACCTATCTTCAAGTCATGAAAAATGAAAAATGTTGTTAACTGAAGGAGTGGTTCTAGGACATCATGTTTCATCTGAAGGGATAAAAGTTGATCCTGCAAAGATCGAGGTCATTGATAGACTTCCACCCCCCAAGACTCAGAAAGAGGTAAGAAGCTTTCTCGGACATGCCAAATATTACCAGCAGTTTATTGAAAATTTTACAAAGATTGTTGCACCTATGTTTGGATTATTGATAAAAGATATTGATTTTGTGGACTGAGCAGTGTCAAACTGCCTTCAAAACCCTGAAAGCTAAGTTGTCTATAGCACCAGTTCTTAGAGGGCCCAATTGGACTCTCCCATTTCATATATCCACTAATGCCTCCGACACTACAATCGGAGAGGTATTAGGGCAGAAAGAGGACCAGTAGTACTATGCCATTTATTTTGTCAGCAAGAACTTGTCCCCTACCGAGTTGAACTACACAGTCATCGAGAAAGAGTTCTTGGCAGTTTTTCATGCTATTAACAAGTTTCATCATTACATTACAAGTTATGAAGTATTTGTACACATTGATCATTCAGCCATTAGGTTCCTCATGAACAAACCTATAACTAATGGCCGAGTGACTAGGTGGCTCTTGTTATTGCAAGAATTTAATATCACTGTGCTTGACCGACCTAGAAAGGATAATGTAGTAGCTGACTTTCTTTCCCGAATAAAAAATGAGGATGATGATATCCCTGTAGATGATAGTTTCCTATATGAGCATAGTTTTTCCCTCTCTGTCAATACCCCATGGTTTGCGGATATGGAAAAATATCTAGCTACTAGGAGATTACCATCTCATTTGTCACCTCATGAAAAGCGGAAAATTATTACACAGAGTGCTAATTAATCTTGAGTTGGTCATGATCTTTTTCGCACAGGTCCTGATTTGATTATTCGTAGATGTGTCCGAGAGGATGAGGTACCTGAAATACTACGAAGTTGTCATGATGGACCATGTGGTGGCCATTTCTCTGACAAATGCATAGCATATAAGGTATTACATTCAGGCTACTATTGGCCTAGCATTTTCAAAGATGCTGTCAAATATGTGAGAAGTTGTGATAGTTGCCAAAGGATAGGTAGGCCTACGCCAGCTGACGAAATGCCTTTCCAGGCCCAAGTTATGATAGAACCCTTCGAAAAATGGGCCCTCGACTTTGTAGAACCAATTTCACCCATGTCCCGTAGGAAGAACTATATCTTGGTTTGTACGGACTATGTCACCAAATGGGTAGAGGCAAAAGCCCTATTTAGGGCCACAGAGAAGTCTATTGTCAAATTCATCTATGAATACATGTTTACCCGCTTCGGTGTCCCTTGTGAAATTGTTACCGACCAAGGCACTCAATTCACCTCAAAGCTGATGAAAAAGCTGACAGAGAAATATGGGATTAAACACCATAAATATTCTCCATACCACCCTCAAGCCAATGGTTAGGTAGAATCCACAAACAAAGTTCTAGAAGCCATCTTGACCAAGACTTTTCAGTTACATCACCTGGATTGGGCTGATAGTCTCCCAGAGGCTTTGTGGGCATATCGGACCACCTGGAGAAATACCACTGGGCATACCCCTTATGAGCTAGTGTACAGGAAAGAAGTACTTTTACCTATAGAATTCCAAGTAAGGACCTTCCGTATTGCCACAGAATTAGGATTGAACCTAGATGAAGCTCAGAAGCAACGAGCCCTATAGTTGAATGAGTTGGATGAAATCAGGCAAGATGCCATCCAACGAACAATATTGGTCCAAAACCAAAGGAGCAAGTGGCATGACAAGTTTATTAAAAAGAAGCACTTCCAGCTTGGTGATTGGGCTATGTTGTTTGATTCCCGCTTCAAAACCTTCAAAGGCAAACTTACCACCCGTTGGTTGGGCCCTTATGAGGTAGACACTGTATATGACAATGGAGCTGTAAAAATTAAAACAATTGATGATGGACAAGTCTCCTTTGTGGTAAATGGACATTGACTTAAGTTTTATCATAAGCCCATTTCCAGAGGGGATTTTCTATAGGTCATGTCAGCTTACAAGGCATTGGCCTTAGTAGATGGGGAAGTCCCCCCTTGTTCTTGAAAATTTTTCTGAATTTCCTACTCTATATATGTAAATAGTTTTTGAATTTTGTTAATAAGGCAATTCTAGAGGTTTCTGTAAGTATTTATTTCACCAAGAGTAAACAGTTTCAAGGATCTTTCTTCAAAACATTGTTATACTTGAAATTTTTGTTTGTTAAAGCATCAAATGAGTATTGACTTACTGTAATTAGCCATATTTTTGAAAAATTATCATTTTTCAAGGCATTCTAAAGCAGTTTCTCTTGAAACTCTTCACCACTGTACAAGGAAGTGGTACCATAACTATCAAGCCTAGAGGTCTCTCGTATAGTTTTTCCAAGAACCCTGAGTAACTGAGTCAAGTGTCTTTATCAAAGAGTAACAAGGAGGTCTAATTAGCAGTTATCCATGGAAACATCACAATAACTACAAAGGAAGAAAGTAAGTTTAGCCTAGAGATACCTTCTTGTTCTTTCTCGATGGTACCATCCACTACACACTAAATAGCTTGATTATATCATATCTTTAGATAGGCCACGTCCGCTTAAGTACCCCTTACATTAGGACAATCACTAATAATATAACGGAAAGTCATCCTCTAACATAAATACCATCCCAAGTAAAAAAAAAAAAAAGAGAAAGAAAATGTTGTTTTCAAAGTTGTCCCCCCATCTTCTTGCATAAGCAATCTTATATCCAGTCTTTGAGGGTTTAAGAGGCTAACCCGTCGGGATATTGAACAGGTCTGCTGGCAGTGGGTATCGTCCTGTAGTATGACTAGGTAAACCCGTCGGAGTACTGAACAGGCTTGCTGGCAGCAAGGCATTCCACCTAGCGAGGATGGTGATCTGACAAAAATAAATAATAAATCTAAACTTGTCCTGATGTATGACATTACTTGCAGAAAAAACTGACATGAAGTATGTGTGGTTAAGCTAAGGTTAATGAACTCCATCAACTTGCCATTGGGAAATACCTCTAAGACTATCTTGAAACTCTCTTGCCTACCTCTTCTTAACTATATATAGGATTTCTTATCCTATAGGTGGGGCCATCTCCTAACTATCTCGTCAGACCAATCTGTGAAATTTCATCTTTACACTTGACATACTATAAATCTTCGGCTATTGGAGGATACTGACTAGTTTCCTATACTTTTGACTGTGAGGTGTCACAATAATTAGGTGTGGGGGAGGGGTTCATGAGATGAAAAATGATCATTGCCTAGAGAAACGAGTCTTTGCAAGAATTTTTGTATTGTTACTATAATACAGGTTATTACATTGATAGTCATGTTATTTTTAAAATGCTTCACTCATGTGGGTTATACATTACTAAACTCATGCTTAACAAACCACTCTTTATCGATTTATCATTCATTAAAACCAGTTCATTATAGGTTTTGACATTTGCTATAACCCGTTCATTATAGGTTTTGACACTATATGTCATATACAAGAAGAATGAGTAAGCATGGAGCACTCTGCCTCTGCTCACTAACCACTATGGTTGTCAAAAACACTTCGAAATTGCAGGCTATCCATCATAAGAAGAGCAAATGCACTTAACACAGGGGTATCGGATGAAGTACCGCATGAGGTGTCGGATGAGATGTTGTTTGAAGTATCGTTTGAAGTGTTGTTTGAAGTGCCATTGAATTGCATAATTGTCCTAGATTCCAGGTAACTAGAATTCAATTATATTTAATTACATTGGTTTCAGGCATTGATTAATAGATGCTTCATATGGTTATGATCAAATGTCCAAGTCAAAAGACTTGGACATTGATCTAAGTACGCACCACTCCATTGCTCCCAATCTTGCCATCAAATTTGAATCTCCCACACATGGCAGCTCGCACACACATGTGGGTAATGTACTCCACCATAAGAGCATCCAAAATTAGGTTGGTCACTCTATTGTTTCATTTTCCCTGCCATTTGCTCTGCCCTGTGTTAAAGAATCGCTCCTAACCACTACCGAATTCGCCCTCTGTTCTAATTGCACTCAGACTATGTTAAACTCGTTCCATTTCTTGGCCTACTCGCACCCTTGCTTGGTACTATTTGCCTTTGTTCCAATTGCACTCAGACCGTGCCCAATTCGTGTCCCTGTGTGGATTGATTTTTCCCTTGCTTGGTGAATTCAAACTCTATCACAATGCCCAAGCGATACGAACCCTCCTCCTATGCAGACTTGTTTGCCATTCCAGAATTCCCACAGTGCAGGGAAGTGTTCTTGCGTGCTGGCTGGGGGCCATTTCTATCGAGTTTGTAAGGCCATGATGACGGTCTTTCTATGCAATTTGCATTTGGTTTTGATGGAAAGATAGCACATGTAGGGTCTCTCAACTTTGCAGTCACAGAAGAGTCAATTGTTGCTGCAACAAAACTTCCAATAATGGGAGATAGGTGGTTCAAGAATCATCAATTGCCACGCTCAAGTTACAACAAGGTGTTCAAGCCCAAATTCGAAAGCATTTCAAGAGTGAAAGGGTATGCTAAGGAGTGGATAAAGTCAAAATTGGCTAACCCCCTCATTGTCATCACAAGGTTAATTACATGTGAAGGTAGATACTCCACCTTCAAAGCTTGTCATTTTAGATTGTTGGCTCATTTTCTGTTTAACAAGCCCTTGAACTTTCCCTTTTATTTTCTCAAAATCTTGGAGAAGATGTCCTCTCAAGT
>WSFP011437413.1:0-20947 GCA_009831015.1 Picea engelmannii
TACTCTCAGAAAGTATTTTCCAACAGTTTCATCTTCCTTCATCTTCAGCTGTTCAAACTGTATTCTGTAGGTTTGAAGCTTTGCATCCTTTACCTTCTCATTACCCTCATAACTATTAATGAGTTTGTCCCACATTTCTTTGGTAGTTCCTAGGTGCATAACTTTTACAAATTCTGCTTCTGCAAGCCCACTCAAGATAACATTCATAGCCTTAGTGTTGAAGCTAAATTCTAGTTTGTCATCCTTATTAGCTAGCACAATTGGCTTTACATAACCAGTCTCTACCACATCCCAGACTTCTGCACCTAAAGCCATTATGTAGGTTCTCATTCTGACCTTCCAGAAGACAAAGTTTGTTCCATTGAAAAGAGGGGCCTTATTGGTTGAATTTCCTTCATGGCTTGACATGTTTAAGCTCTAGGATCTACCCTTAGATAAAAGGGGCCGACTCTGATACCAATTGTTAGACAACTTAGAGGGGGGGTGAATCAGTTGTTACCGTGCTTAAACAATTATGGTTCTTTTAAACTCTTTGTAGAGACACTGAATGATGATCACAATAATGCAGGGAAATAAACAATGGCACTTTCAGCATCATTCACATATATGAGAAACACAGAGACAGATATTTCCCAAGGAAACCCATGCAGGGTAAAAACCTCTTTTTCTTTATATGATAAGTAATGGTTACATTCTTTACAGTATCATACATATGAGCACCAACTCATAATGAGGCTACAACCTCAGTTTTGCAAGATGAAACTTGCTGAGAGCACCAAATCTCTGTCTTCTCTAGCACCCACTAGAGGGAAGCACAAACTCCCTGGTTTCTCTAGCATCGACTAGAAGGAAGCACCAACTCCCTGGTTTCTCTAGCACCAACTAGAAGGAAGCATCAACTCCCTGTGTTCAAGCACCCACTTGAACCTTTGAGGACACAAGTCCTCCCTAGCTCCTCCCAAACACCCTAAAATATAAATATTTTCTACTGAAACTTATTACAGTGATATTATGTTCAACAATGGATTACCAAACTCATCACTGTTCTGCTGCATTTCGTTGCGCTGTCTGCCTCATTGCCTTTCTGCACACATCACTTGCGCTATCTGTTCTTCTGCTTTTTATGCTCTGTACGCCATGTCCATTCACTGCACAACTCCTCTTCTATGCTATTCAGCTGATGCACTCTCCTCCTTCTTCACACATGAATCACCTTCACCAACAACAACCACACCAAACTCCTACAACAACAACCACCACATCTCTTCTCTGTACCTTGTATTTATAGCTTCTGCGCACCTTGTGCATGCAATGTTTGCAATGCCTCTGCATGCTGACTCCACATCATTATCCTCCACCTCTCGAGTGCTTTGTCTGATCATCATCGTGACTCTTCATCTTATCTGGTGGTTCGCCCCGCGTGTCCATCATCATTGTATGTTATACTAAGATTCCTCAGCCTCTCTGGCAGTTTGAGACCCTTCGTCTTCTCTGTGACAGTTGAACTCACCTTCTCTGTTTTAGTTACAGGCCTCAATGCTCATCAGTTGTCAATCGCCTCCATGAACATCTTCATTCCTCTCAGAGACTCTTCACCTCCTTTGTCAGTCATCCCGAAGTGTCTTCGCCTCCTCTGGTAGAAACCATCAATGGTTTCTAGCAGTTTCATTGTGTCATGCAACAGTAGCCCTCAGATCTCCTTCAGGTTAATCTACATTGTTGGATGAGCCTTATTAATCTTGCCTTTAAATCGGGTTTCATCATTTCAACATTCATGTTGCATTGTGTTCTTGCCTCTCCAAATCGTGATTCCCGAAACTCCGATATGGAGTTACATCAACGGTCCAGATCCAAGCTTGATTTAACGGCTGTGATTGAATCGCCATATCACATATCGCGATTTCGACATTCTTGTTGCCTTGTTTTCTATTCCTCTTGATGTCGCGATTCAAAAAACTCTGATATGGAGTTATGTCAATGGTCCAGCTCAAAGCTTGATCAGACGGTTCATATTACATCGTGATTTTTCATATCGAGAAATCGGGATTTCTGTTGCATTGTTTCTTTGACATTTCCAATACGCGATCCTCGAAACTCTGATGTGGTGTCCATCTGCTGATGTCACACGTGGATTGACACGTGTTGAATACTGCCACGTGTCACTCTGATTCATGACTTACATGTGCCTGAAATGTTGAATCAGTCTGACACTTGTCATTACCTGGTTGTGCCACGTGTCCCTAGCTGACGTGGTCTGCTGACGTGAGTTGGGTCGACGGTCTAGATCACATCTTGATCTGACAGTTCAGGTTCAGTCAGGATTTCACACATCACGATTTCGGGATTCTTGATGTCAATATTCTTTGACATCTCCATTTCTCGATCCTCGAAATTTCGACAGGGAGTCAGATCAACGGTCCACATAATCCCCTGAGATGGACGGTCCTCCTGCTTCTGGGATTTGTGAGCCCTCCGGCTGAGCTCGTGGTCCACGTGACCTCCCCCTATATGTCCGCAGCCAAACCTCCTCATCGGGGTTTTAGACTTTTCAATGTCGAAACATGTATGTCTTCAGGATTCGCGATCCCTCGAATCCCGACGCGCTCTTTACGCACTAGCTCTCCTAGCTAAGCTCCTGGCCCATATGACCGTTATCCCCGTGACCGCAGTCTTACCACTCGTCGGGGTTTTGAGTTTTTCAATGCCGCAATGCATTGGCTCACAGGATTCCCGATATGTGAAACCCGGATGAGTCAACCCTCCTTTCGGGATTTCACCTTGGATTTTCCCGATGGTAAACCTCGTGCTTCTCCTGTCCGATCTGATGGCTGATGGGATTTCTGAATGAGATCCAATGGCTCTCGATCTTTGTCTTCCTTCTCCTTTGCGAACTCCTGTATCTTGAGCTTTGTTGCACGCATTCTCCTCAACGTTGTTCCTCCTGAGATTTCACTTTCGAATCCCCAAAGGATTTTATCCTTCTTATCCTGCCATCTTCACTATTGTACTTTCCATCAATGACAAGCATACACTCCCTGTTAAACATTTTCTAATAGTGGGTTCCCTAAAACTTCAAATTAATGTAATTTCTCATGCTTTAGTTGGATTCTAGAAGGATAGGGTTTGTTTTCCCTATTTGAATTGTAAGAGATTAAGTGAGCAATTAGTTGAGTTTAGGTATATATTCCTAAGTATGGAGGATTTTATTCCATTTGATACTTATCAATTGCAAATTACGAGAGTGATATTTTGGTTGTTAGTTGCACAATCTTAGGGATTTTTTGATGAGTTGGAAGTTGATCTTCCATGCTTAAAATTGTAAGCCTGCAGGAAATCAAGAGGTGTGTGTAGATAGAGTGAGAAAGGGGAATTGAGTGTGTAAGAGGCCGAGCGTGGCCAAAAGGATGAACATAGGCCAATTAAATGTAAATCATGCCAAGAGAAGGTGAGGAGGCCTTATGTAATTTATGTATAGATTTATTATTAGAATCTTCTTGTTTATAGGTCCTTTGTGTCTATGTGAGAATTGGGTATCCTCCTCATGTATTAAAGATCATGTGTTAAATGGGTGTAGTCCAAAATGGACTCTTAAAATGTTAGTTGCATGTTTCGAGGTTTAGTTGTGTTAAAACCTAAATCAAAGAAAGAGGATATATCATTCCCTCGATCATTGATCATCGAAGAGATTGATGATCCTAATCGAAGATAGATTGAGTTGAGTCAGTTGGAGTCATGGATGAATAATGATAAATTCCTACTCTACGTGCAAGGTGAACTAGAGGTCAAATAAACCCTTTATAATCATTGAGAAAAAAAAACTATTAGATCATTCCATTGATGAATATAATCTATTGGACTGAAGCATAGAGATATTTTCACTGCACGTAACCGGAGAATCATGACCTTTAAATCCAGATTCAAATCAATGGTTCTCGCTATAGAGGATTATATGAATCGGAGGTTCTAAGGTGTTTGAGGATGAAAAAGTTTTGAGATTTTGGTGACAGGAATATATCTGACCATCCATTCCAGAGTTATATCGATGGATGGTAGTGCATTGGGAGTTATAAGATGCAGGAAAGATAAAGGAAAGGCGACTAATACACTTTAAGAGATTAATGGCAATAATTGATCAAGGAATAAATCAATGGCCAAGATTAGATCTAGGACAAGCCACCAGATCAATGGTCCTCATTACAGTGGATAGTGGACCTAGAGAGTTTTTGGTTGATAAGTATTCTGAAAGGTCTCAATGTTCTGATGACAAAAAATGTCACGCTGACATACGGATCTCCACTGAGGGAGTGACACATGGTCCATACATAAGATGACATGTGTTAAGGTCCAATTGGTATATGGTGCACGTTAAATCCATGAAATGAGGTGACACGTGGAAGCCTAGTAAACAAGTGACACGTGGTAGGTCCATGCAGGTAAGTCCAAATAACATACTAGTAGTTGTATAGTAGGGATGGGAAGATTGTGACTGTTGATCACTAGCAGGATCAATGGTCCATATTATTTCATATCTCAGACCTCAACGAGTTATTTTTATTGGAGAGTATAAAAGTTTTGATGTCTCGACATCGTGATACATCAAGTTGATGTAAGGGAATCGACACATGAGAGGACACGTGACAAGATAATTGTGACTATTGATCACAATAGGATCAATGATGATCCATTATTGATAGGAATAGATCCAACCATTGATAAAGGGAGGATATTGACAACTAAGGTTGAAAATGTATCGAAAAAGTGATAGGAGTATAAGCATGGGGTTCTGGCGCATGGTTTTGGAAAAGATAAGCACCTGGTCACAACCACTGGTCGTGTGGACGAAAGCAGATATTAGCACCTAGAATTTAGGTGCTAGTGAAATGGTGTGACAATAGAGCAGTAAAGAGATATGTTAATAGATTATTTTGGGCCCAAATTGAATATTTAAGAGAAAATCGAGTTTGAATTTGCAGTAGAGTTTAATTAGGAACTCTACACCTATGGGTATTAGACCTGGTGGGTCACTATCACTTTATTCCACACAGGGTTATTTGGTGATGGTTGGGGGTATCTAATGCTAAGAACCAACTTGGTCTAATGTATTAATCATGGGTTTTTTTAGAGTGTTTATTTAGTGTGATTATGTATTTAATTTATTCAATAATCGCCATTGTATTTGTGCATAGGTGATCCAATGGTCCTTGTATGCTTGGTTTTCACAAAAACTGATGTGTCTTATCACCTCATTGGTCCATGTTCTCTATTTAAGTATCATGAAGGATCATTTTGAATATTTCAAGATGATTCCGCATGATGGAAGGTAGACTATTGTACTATATGTAATATGTCTTCATCATTATATAACTTTTATATTTATCCTTGGAAATCACCCTCATTTAGGGGTTTCCCATGTAAATTTTGTTGTCTCTAGATTTGATTTCTATGACTTATTTCTTTGTGGTGTGCATTCACATGGTTCTCTACTTGTTTGAAACATGGAATTATATAACTTAACTCTTATTTTATTTGAATATCATGGTAGTATGTGACAACCATAGATTGTTTTACTCTCATTTTGAGTAGATGTTTGTAATTTTCACAATCAGGCCTAGTATCTATGTTGATCATTTTACGAGATTCAAATCCTTTCATTTATGAACTAGACATGTAGAGATCTTGTTATCAACTTTTGAACATCCAAGAACATTATTATTATATTTGGAAAAATTTGTGCATTGTGGAGGAAATATAACCTTCAAATGCATTTGAAACAATCATTTTCATCAAATTTTCCTTTTTTTTGTAAAAAGGCCTTAGTTTTTCTCAAACTTGTACATTTTCTCCCAATATTTTGCACCCATCCATTTAAAAAGGGTAAAATCCTTTGGATTAATAATGTTTTTGGCCTCTTTTATTGGTTTTTGGGAACATTTAGTATTTTCTTGATGTTTTTTGTGTGCTTTTTTGGGAGGTATTTTGTAATGATCCAAGACCATATTCTTGGTCCTCTTTAGGGTTTTCATGGGCCTTGGGACCTTCTATGAAAATTTATATGCCTCTCAAATTTTGTCTATTGTTTGGAATTCCTTTTTCTTACGGCTCAAACCACACAAAATTGTCATCCCTATCATTAAGAACATAAACACTTCATTTTTTCTTGGGTGGTTTCATTTCTTATTGGGAACGATTGAAATTTATTGGCCACATCCATGATGAGGATATTTGTGAGAGACACCATTTTTACATTCCCACCCCTCTTTTGGTAGTCATTACTAATGAAACACCACCATAAAACCCACATGGATGCTACCTCAACATCTGAATACCTACTCACATATAGTTTTTTCACCATCAATTTCACACATTTTAGCTTACACACATTAAGGATTCCAAAGTCCACTTTTGTCAAGTATGCTCTTATCCTTGTACCATAAATCAATCTAGGAGAATCAGAGAAACCAAGGAGTTCTAAGTATCCTTCATAACACCATTAAACAAAATGTATTGGCTCATGACCCCAATCCAAAAATGTTAAAACAAAAATTGAAAGAACCTACTAAAATCCTCCTTTGTGAGGTCACAAAACAATATTTTAGTATAGGTAGGGATTTTGAGGGTAGGAATCCAAATAACCCCTTTGTCATCACTTTTCATCTACTACTTAGAGGTTGATTGTTCAGGGTGATTAAAATCCTTCACCTCAAGTTTACTACAACAAGTTAAGGATATACCTATGAAGGGACAAAGGGTTAGGTCTAGTTGTTCCTAAGATTCTACTTGAGTTTACTTGAGGTTCTGGACCATGACCACTTTTTGAGGCCGAGAATATCCTACCTACACTTGAAGGAGATAACCTAGTGGTCAACACCTAGTTTTTTTACATAGATGGTGGTAATCAGTTGAAACTACACCTGGTCAAATTTTGAATGACTATTGGGAAATGCCACCAACTCCTTTAGGACATGAACCTAGTACCCCTCATTATAAAAAATATTTTCATATCTTCACTAGACTTCTTTACGTGGGTTGATGACCCATTTTCAAATCTATTGGAAGAGCTAGTGACATTTTGAGGGGAAGGACGCTAGGTATTTAGGGAACGTGCTTTTATTTTTTCACTTTCTTGCATCAAAAAATCCCATCATATCAAATAACTCTACTTACAAGTTGATATATTTGATTTTTTGTGTCCATTAACATTCAATCAATTTATCTTGGTTCATTTCTTTGAGTACACCATTTCATTTCAAAAGCATAGGTTACATTTTATTTCACTTACCAATCATGCACACACACACACACTTTTCTATTCTAGAACCATAATGGACCCATTATCATTCTAGAATTATATATGCCTACAATGCCTCCCAGCAATGTTGGGAGGTATTCTTGACCTTACTGATTCACAAGTTCAGCCTCCACACTCACCTTTGAGTGCAATAGTGCTTGGTTCAACCTTTCTCATATCAACCTTTCTAAGTGAAACTACCCAAAACAACCTATCCAATGACCCTTCCTCATTAGGAGTCGACCCTTAACACTTATCCAAAATGGAAGATACACAAAACTTATCTTTCATGACTTATTTGAATCTTCCTAATTTAACAAAGCTAACCAATTACCCCATATTACATTATCCATTTTGGCTTCCCATGTTGACCAAACTCCCCTTAGGCATTTCCAAGTCTAAAACAAAGATGGTTGAGGATCTAGAAAACTATGTCATGACCTTCCATATTCGGTTCTCCTCCAACAAAATCATCAATGATTCCATCCAATTGATATTCTTTCAAAGAACCTTAGTTGGTCCCTCTATGAATGGTACATATATGAGAAAGTAGGGTCCCATGCAACAATTATGTCACCAGTAAAGGCTTTCTTAGCCTTCTTTCAATTAATAGTTCACAATGACATTGGTCTAGAAATTCTCACATATTTTCACCAAGATGAATCTACACACATCATGGATCATATGCATGATTGTTGTCAACAAATAATATTGTGTAATATTGAATTTACCAAAGAATTCCTTCTAGACTGGTTCCTCAAATATCTTTTCTCTCATCACAAAATATGTTTCCACTGCCATGCCTGAAAGTGAAGAATAAGCCATAACCAAATCCCAACACTTTGATTTTATTTACTCTTAGTCCAATTACCTATACACAATTCTCCTCAATTCTTCTCGACCTCAACCATTTGGTTAGGAAAAAATAGGGACATCCCATTAGACCAACGAGATGATTTGGTCCATGACCCACTTCAACCCATATGGTATCCATTCACACATGTTTGGTTTATTTGGCCACTTGGGTGAGAAAAAAATCTATATTTGTAAGATAGGTTGAAGCCACACTATATTCACGATGTTAAAATTAATCCATACACGTAAATAATCATTACAAGATAGATAAATAAAAAATAAAATATATGCAAAGAGCATGGGAATGAAAAATAACAATATCAAATGCAAGAAAAGGTGAAATATATACCAATGGCAAGACCATTTAAATACACTATAGAGGATTGGAATCTGAAAGTGATATATTCTCTCCTCCTTGGGAGGGTCCTTTGATGTTCCTTGGGTCCTTTTCTCTTTCTCTTTGAACTAAGAAGTGTGCAAGATCTCTCCAATGGGAATAAATCAATGCACAAGCTTTGCGTTATTGTCACAACAATGATATATTGAGAAATATGGTTATCCAAGAATCATCCAAGAAACATAACAATGCATGAACTTGTCTATTGAAAATGCATGTCCATGGATTTTATTTATATTGTTTCTTAAAGCTTCATAATAGTTGGCTCCAAGTGTGAAAGGGTGCCACTTGGATTTGGTTCCCTATGTCTTGAGGGGATATGGGACCACCAAGGTACCAACTTTGAATTGGCATGGAACTCTAGACTACCCTGTACCTTAGTTCATGAGTACCCCTTAGTGGTATTTTTTTCATTAAATTCACCAAATGTGGTTGAAACTTTGCTTCAGGTTGATCTGCATGATTTTTGAAGGAACAATCGGACAAAACTACATAGATTGTGAAAAATGCACATTGTAAGTTGCACAAATGAATAGAAAACCCACTTTACACAGTTTTGATGTTCTTATAATTATATCTTATTAATTCCATGATTTATCACTTTTTTGTATTTTATCGATGACCCTTCCAGTGATCACCTATATAGCTCTATGAGATATTTTTAGGTGATAAGAACCTCTTTATGACACTAGTCGATATAGTAACCCATATGAAGGAGAACCTTTCTATACACCTACTATGATCATTCCATATGCATCTGGTAACCCATTACCCACCCCCCCTCCTCCAATACCTAGGGGGAACAACACAAGGCATCCTATGAATCGCTTACCTCCTCAAGGTATGTTGATTCCCTTGCATACACCTGGGCCTTCCTAGAATCCAAATTATAGTGGACGAATGTCAAAATTGTACAACCTATATGGGACTCCACAAAATCACAACCCACATTATCCATTCTCTTGTTCTTTTCCACCTAATGATATGCCACCAAAGTCTTAACAACAAGTTGATGTAAACTTTATCCAACCTTCTCTGGTATAGAAGATTCAAGCATTTAAATAACATTTAAATAGAATTCAGAGGAAAACCAATGATCTATTAATTAAAATGTAGGAAATATATCAATCATGATACCTTCACTGTGGATGCATTCCCATTTTATCCTTGCTCCTTATTCCTTTTAATCTCTTCAGCCAAGCTAGGAAACATGACTGTTGTTATCACCAAAAAATCACTCACCACAAACACAAACAATGGATGAAGAAAAAATTAGCATAGGCACAACATACTCCTAATAAATATGGAAGGATCACATTCAATTTGGCAAGATAAGAAAAAAAATATGCAAAAGTGGGTCTAAAATTCTGTGATATTCAACAATTCCATCATGCTCACACCTGCGTAGTCTAATGCAGTTTAAGATGCGCATAGTGCGTGAACTGCGCGAATAACAAACACAAAACTTGTGCAGATGTGGAAACAAAGCATTGATGATTTTGGTCGAGCATCAACCACTTCTGGGATGGAGTGGATCTCCTCCATAAGAAAAATTTCCCCTAATTCCACCTTTGAATCACTGAAAGGGATGGGAGGTACCTCCATAGCCCCCCCATTCACATTGGAAAACAACTTGGAAAAGATTTCCATCCTCCTATAAACAAAGGGACATTGTATACAAAAATGAAGAAGCAATTTGAGTATTGTTATGTTGTTCAATTTGTCTTTGAGAAGCGATCTTTATCTTTGAACTCCATGAGGATTCATAGCAAGGGTTGCACCTCTCTCCGCTTGAGAAGTTCAACCATCAATTATTCACCATTGTATTTTCATTTTTAGCCATTGTTAGAAGAGAGAAAGATTTGTATTTGGGGACTCAAGAACCTTCCCAAGGAGGAAGATGGGACTCATAAGTTCCCATATTTCTCCAAGGTGTTATCAATTAAAAGATCAGTCTCATTTGGTAGCTATTCCTTGTGTCTCTTTCTTGCATCGATTTTAGTTGTTACATGCTTAGTTTAGTTTTATTTATTTGTTGTTTACTTTTTGTCTTCTAGTTAGTTGAGACACTAATCAACTAACAAAATGCTATGTTTTCTTGCTATCCTAACTAGAGAGTTAAGGGACCTATTTTTGCTCACCCAAGTCGCAAAAAGAACCTAATAGATTGGCGACCATACTGGGAATTTGGATCAAAATCCTCCCTAATTGGGTTGTTAAATTTTCTTTCTCACTCATTTTTTCTTTCATGGATCAAAACCTACCTATTATCATTTTCAGATAGAAGGATTTCATCCCACAGTGAGTGGAATCATTCAAAATTTGTGTCCCACCATTTTCTTTGCATGCACACAAGTTTGGGGAAAACAATCATGTTGTTCATTCACATACACACTTTGTCAAAACTCTTCAAACACACACTTTGCTCTTTTTTCACGACTGTTTCTAGTTTTTTTGTGCACTGGTCTTATTTTTTCTAAATTGTAAGGCTGGAACAAATCACTTCAACCAAGTAGCTTAGAGTTGATTTATGCACTATTGTAAAATCCATTAAAAGAAGTCTAGGGGATCCACTCTTGCATACATAACTTAAAACCATACCTAGACATTTAGGGAGGATAAAAATAACCCTTGCATATCTTACTTCCTTACTTGCCACATGGATGGCCTAAAGCTTAGCATGCGAATTTCATTATCTTCTTTTCTTTTACAAAGTCACCACACTAATTCGGGACTATAAACTTATTTAAGTAATATTGGAGTATGCTCTTTCCTCCCACCCTAGTGTGATCTCGGAAATCTGAAAAGATATTTCCTAAACAAGTCTTCATCTCCATTAAAGAAAAAGAAACCAATCTCTAGGAGAGGCCAATACCTCTTAGCTCATTTTGGAACTTAAAAAGACTTGTAAGGGATAGTTTCCAAATTTATAGAGTAAATCACATAGGAAGTATAAAACAATTGAAAGGGCCCATACATTCCCATATGTTCACAATCTAGGGATAGTTTTTCCAATCTTACTTAGATTACAAAACATCATAGGGAGGTAAAAGAGTCAAAGTAAGGATTTCCATATCCATCATCTTAGTTAGATATTATTTCATTTTCAACAAACATTTGAACAAACTAGTAATTTATATAAACAAGATGAGTAAAGGACCACAGGATCTCCACCATGTTAAAATATTGAATTTAACTTATTAAAAACTTTTTTCACCATCACCACTCCTTGCACACACTCTCACTCACTCAAAAGATCTTTTGCTAGATACTTGAAAATATTTTGGGCTTCACCTGTTTAGTAAAGAGTCTTTGTGCACACCATCATAAGAATGAAGTTGGCCCATGACCCTAGATTCACAGCCTACTCTCACATTCTAAAAAACAACCATAATCAACCTAATTTCTAACCTCCACAGGATGAACACAAAAGAATTTGGTAGTCCAAGTTACGATTTTGGGGATAGGAATCCAAATAACTCCCCATCATCATTTCTCACTTGAAAATTTAAAAGTTATGAATTAGGGTGCCAAAATCCTCCCACTCAAGAATTCCTACACTATAAGGTAGGGAGACACCCATGAAGGGTCGAAGGCCGAGGTCCATTTGTTCTGTGTGTTCCTCATTGGGTCACCCAACACTTGGAAAGAATCCAGTCTGTGACAGATTTATGAGGCTGCAAATATAAATGTTGTGCTTGATGGAGGTATCTTAGTATCCCAATATAGGATTTATCTACCCAAGGTGGCGGTTTTGGGTTGCAATCGCACCTTAGTCAGATTTTGAACGACTGTTGGGAAATATCGGTAGTACTTCCGGGATATGCCCCCTTCACGCCACATTATAACTGATTGTTTGTCCCTTCACTAGCATCTCCTCAAGTGGGTTTAGGCCCCACCGTTGAGTGATTTTTTCTAGGTCCAATGTTATTTGAGAAGAGGGATGTTACGTTGGATAAGACACATGAATTTTTTATTTGATTCTTATTCCCCCACATGGAGTTACAAAAATACCAAACCACTTTTTACATTGTCTAGATGTATGATTCTCATCACTTTATTACATGTAGTTTTATGAATACATTTTTTAAATTAATTTGAAAGAAATGTGTCCTATCATCCTTCGTAACCATTTTTTCACACACCCACCTCTAGGCTAGAATCATAGGGGAACCACAATATCCCCGTTGCTGTAGGTGATTGAGAAACTTACCCCCAATATTTGGAGGTGTGCCTAATTTTGTTGAGACATCAACAGTACCATCACATACACCATTTAGTGCTATGGTACTAGGATCAGGGCTACTATGAGCCACTTTTATTGGAACCAATATCCAAAGAAACTCACAAAAAAACCCTCCACAAACTCCCAAGGAACCACTTCCTATCATAACATGGCAGGAGCCACCCCCATAATGCCTTACTTGGATCCACTCAACATCCCATATCTAACTAAACTTAAAAATGATCACATATTGCATGACCCCACTTGGTCGAATATTCCCACAAAGATACTGTCAGATATTCCTAAGTTTGAAGGAAAAGACAAAGAGGACCCAACCAACCATGTTATGTCCTTCCTCTTGTGGTGTTGTTCCAATAGAATAATGGAAGATTCCATTCATCTTTGGTTATTTTAGAGAACTCTCACTATGTAAATGTGTTGAATCTGCACAAAATAGATCTAGCTAGCAAATGACATGCACAATTTGCAGAGAAAACATGAGAAAAGAGAAGTAGGAGAGAAAGAATGGAATAATTCTCATTAACCAAATGAATGAATGATATTTTACATATGGTATACTATGTATAACTCAATTAATTCACACTATAGGATAAGCCAATGCATCATAGTGGTGGTATAGAGTGATATGGACACACACTAATAGTTATGGGAGTAAATCGCCACCTATTCTTGTCTCTTAGGCAGTTATGGGAGTGAACTACCACTTGGTCTGAGTTAAATATTCTCTCAGTCTTTAGTTAACTCACTAAAATAGAGTGAAGGTAGGAGGATATCAGGGAATCATGAGTAATGCACTAGTATGGTGATGATCCCAATAACAATTCACATTAGCTGGTGATGATCCCAATTCCGCATGGTGATAATCCCAATGTGGCATCTAGATTCCACTCAACTAATCAAACTGAAGTGTGAAATGAAGAGAATATTCTACTAGAGGAATATTCTCCTTAAACAATAGAATATTGAATAATGACTAATAAACATAGGGAAAACCTTAGGAAAAAGAAAACCTAGTTGTGAGTGAAGCATATCCAACACCCCCTCTGAACATCACTATGGTGAAAATAAAGAATGGGTCCCGAGAAAGAGGCCATGTTAGGTACCCAAATACAAAAGATACACTAAAATAAATGAGGAAATAGGGAAAAACTCATGGGAAACCCCCACCCTCAAAGTACAATGTATGTTAAAAAAAACCTAATAGTTTCTAGGAAATGGTGTCCTTCACTCCAAGACGAATGTCCAGAGAATGAAAATTTTTCTCAGTGAAGGTCTTGGTGAAGATGTCTGCAGTCTGTTCTACTGAAGGAAAAAATTGTAGGTCGATGATCCCCTTGTGTACTAAGTTCTAGAAGTAGTGCATGTGGATCTTGATGTGCTTCATCTTCTTCCTTTGAACTGGATCTCTACAGAACTTCAGAGTGCTCTGGTTGTCACACCAGATGACGATCAACCGATGAAACTGAATGCCCAACTGAATGAGAAAATGTTGTAGACACATAACCTGAATGGTTATGTTAACTACCCCTTTGTACTCTGCCTTGGTTGAAGATAGAGAAATACCAACCTACTTCTTTCTCAACTAACAAATAGGCTTGGAACCAAGACTGAGTGAGTAACCGGATGTGGTCTTGCAATCATTTCTATTGCCAACCCATTCAAAATCAGTGAACCCAATGAGGTCCAATATAGAGTATGTTTCATAGTGAATCCAAAAAGTGATGGTTTCCTATACATATAGAAGGATACTCTTTGCAACCTTCCAATTTAGCTCATGCATGAACTTGGAGACAACTCCAACTGTATAGGAGAGGTATGGTATGGAGTGTGTGAGATACTAAAATATCCCCACTAGCTACCTGTACAGTGTGATGTCAACCAGTGGAGTGTCGTTGCCATCCTCAAGTATGACTCCTGATAGGAAAGGATTCAGGGAAGACTAGCAGTCTGTCATGTGAAATATCTCAAGGAGATCTCGTGCATACTTGGCCTGAGATAGTTTGATGCGTGATGCATCCTGACTGATCTCAATTCCAAGGAAGAAACATAACGGACCCATGTCCATCATCAACAACCTTTTATCCATAATCCTCTTGACTTTCACAATCGTTAAAATCAATAAATCGATGATCAACAAATCATCAACATAACTAGGATCAGAAGTGAATCAGATGTCTTGAGCATGTAAGCATTTAGGACTGAATTGCAATGTAAAAATTTCTATGAGAGAAGGGAGGAGTCCATCTTGGCATACGATTCCCTTGGAGCCTTCTTGGGGACATAAAGAGACTTCTTCATTTGACAGAACAAATATGAATCTTGCATAAATCCCTGGGCCTTCTCCATATATATCTCCTCATAGAGATCTCCATGAAGAAATGTATTCTTCACGTCCATCTGATGGAATTCCCATCCCTTGCCTACCATAATGGAAAGTTCCAAATGTATGGAATCCATCTTCACTAGGGGAGCAAAGGTAGCATCATAGTCAATGTTGTGCACATGTTGAAAGCCTTTATCAACTAGCCTAGCTTTGTATCTACTAACCTATCCATTTGTTGTGCTCTTGGTCCTGTAGACCCATATGCACCTGACAAGTTTCCTTCCTGCAGGAAGAGGAACCAAATCCCAAGTCTGGTTCTTGAGGAGGGAGTTTTACTCCTTCTGCATTGCATATTCCGAAAACATATTTCCAGCAACCTCTCCATAGGACTATGGATTTGAATACTAAACCAAGAAAATATTCCTAGGTGGCATCGGTTCAGTGGCAGTGAGTGCAAGAGGAAGCACCTCGAAATCATATCGAGTCCTCCTAGTATCAGTTGGATCCCCAAGAAGATCCCTTGCATCTTGAAGAGTAGTCTTGTCCCACTTGGGCCTTGACTCTGGATCTGCATCTGCATCTGCATGAACTGACTCTACATATGACTGTATTGAATCTATATCTAGATCATCTGGATCTTATGAATCATAACTCTCATCTGAAGAAGAGTTGGCATGTGCATGCTCATTATCTCTAACAAGTGGAAGAAAAAACGTGTCTGCATGCGACTATTGAGGTACATCCAACACACTTTCCTCGAATTGGACACTACGCTCAATGATGAGATGGTCCAAGGAAATATCAATGATTATGTATCCCTTCACACCGCCAGGGTATCCAACAAATATACACTCTATTCTTTGTGGATCAAGTTCCTTCCTCTTCTCAGAGGGAATCATGACCCATGCACGTGAACCGAAAATATAGAAGTGGGTCACTTCTGGTTTGAGGCCTCTCCAAGCCTCATAGGGTTTTTTATCCTTGATAGATCTATGGGGAGATATTTTTTGTATGTAGGTTTCACAATTAAGTGATTCAGCCCATAATCTCCGCGGAAGTGACATTTCATGTAACATACAAGATGTCATCTCTTTTAGTGATCTATTTTTCCGCTCAACAACTCCATTTTTCTACGGAGTATAAGGAACTGTGCACTGCAACTGAATCCTGACCTCGTGAAAAATATTTTGTATCTCCTTATTGACATACTCCCCCACGTTATTTGTTTGGAGGAATTTGATTTTCTTTCCTGACTATGTCTCAACAAGGGATTTGAATTTTTATTTTTTTTTGTAAGTAAGTATTTTATATATATATAAAACCTTCTAGGAACCAAACCAAGAGTACAAAAACTGAAACCAACCGGTTGTAATTACTGAACTACTCCAGAAGGAAAAACCAGTTCAGCCAACCGGGCAATTAGAGTATCAGATTTTCTATCAGTCCTAGCATAAGCAGACAGTTTAGATACCATGAAGGTCACTAGAGTAAAATTAAAAGCAAGAAACAGGAAACATCCCCCTAGAGGGGTCATACAAATGGTGTGTAATCCAACACATACTCTTGTTGAAGGCCTGGCCATGGCTCCTCGATGATGGGTGTCCCACTGGTCACCCACTGCATGTTCTTGGCCTCGGTGCACTTGTCCTCGTGAGCAGCCGTCTTAGCACCTACCGTCGGGGTGTGCGCCTGCAAACTGATGCCTATCATCTCCCTGTCTTCCAGCTGAACCGCTCCCTTGACATCTTCTTCTTTGCTCGCCGGTGTTTTCTTCTGCTCGACAGTTTCCATGAGAGCTGGATCGAACTCCTTCCAGTCAGGCTGTTGGTTTCCCTCTGTGGCTTTCTGCTGATGGCTACTCTCGTGATCACTTGCAGTGAGAGGTGCGTCACTGGATTCTGTAGGGGAGGCTTCATGGTGGTTTGAAATTAGTTGAAGAAGTACTGAAAGCCTCCCTTCCATCTGCTGAACATGGAACTAAAGGTCGTCCACTCCTTCCCGGAGTTCAAAGACCAAATCATGCAAAACGGTGAGGTTTTTGTGCGACAGGTTGGAGGATTGCACCTTCTTTTTGTTGCTGGGTCGACCGTGGTTAGTCCCTCCAAAGGGTGATTTCGCTGAGGCTACTTCCGGTGCAGGAGGAGGAGAGGAGTGCCTGAAGGAGGAGGGTCCAAGCCAAGAAGGATATCACCAAGAAGGGTTGAGGGTGGTGTCAATGATGGCCAAGCAGTCAAAGGATGGGGGAGCAGGGGGTCGGAGCGACGAAGCTGAGGTGGGAGATGAACCAGAGGGTGAAGAAGACGTGCGGGGCCTTCGAGGATGCCAGGGAGAGCCCCTGTGTGGTCACAATATCTGTCACGACATGGTGAGGCCCGACGGATGTGGGAGGTCTGCAGAGCCGAGGTTGAGGGAGGGGAGTGGCTAGAGGGGCAGAAGCACCATGAACAAACCAGCATAACCAAACCCAGACTGTCGGGCGAAAACACAAATGAATCGCGGCATTGCACTCTGTGTAAAGGTCGTCGAGGGAGCTTAGTTTAATTCCCCTCCCATCAACGTTTAATTCAATTTAATGCATGGGGGTAATGGCCGCAGTGGCCATGATCCGAGCACATGGCTCCATGCACTGCTAGCCTCCCCTTGCCTCCTCTATGCGCCAGGTGTCTGGCTCCATCACCCCATCCAGGTGAGGGATTTGAAATCTTTGAGGTGTTAAAAGACCTTTGATTTATTCCCGAGGAATAAAATCCATGTGAAGCATGAGAAATCATAAAAAAAAATGAGCATGTACCTTAATTTACTGATTGATGGATGTGGAAAAGGGCCCATGAGGTAACTATAGATCAGATATAAAGGAAAGGAATCCTTCTGATTCTTTCCTTTGTAAAATTTATCTAGAGGGTGTTTTCCAAGAACAAATCCCTCACAAATTCCTTTGAAGAAGTGGATGTTAGGTAGACCATCAACCATTCCCTTCTTCCTAAGCTATTGGATATATCTGAAATTTAAAATTCCTAAATATTTGATGCCATATCCTACTGCTTTCATCAGCATGGGTAAGCAGTAATGCAAAATCTGGTTCAATAAATTCAAAAAATGTGTAGAGTCTAGATTGATGATTTACCTCACTGGTAGAAAACCTAGAATTGGTTTTCATGTCATAGATATCCAATGCATCAGGTGTGAATATGACTCTCTTTTAGGTGTCAAATTTTTTCATATGATACATGGAGAGAAGATTGACGAAAAGTTTGGGAACGTGTAGCACATTCTCAAAGCTTCCGCTTGTGAGTTCAATTCTTCCTTTTCACATGACCTCGACTGGAGAGTTGTTCCCCATCAGAATAGGAGGACCTTTGCATGCGTCCAATGAAGAGTAGACTTATTTTGTGTCTTCCATGTGGTGTGATGCACTTAAATCTATGATCCAATCCTCAAGAGAGGATTTGATGGAAATCAAAGCATGGATAGAATTTCCTTTCTTGGGATTTTGATCTTCTAGCTTCTTCTTCTAATCACCCTCGGGGATGCGATGTCCAAGGTTTTTTTTTTGAAGTATTTGGGCAATTTGATCTATCTGTTTCTGCATACATATGGATTCTGGATAGAATCCTATATGGAAGTAAGTGCATTTCTCCCCTTTTCTTCCCTTTCCACCTTTGGATCCGGAGGCATCATTGAAGGGTTTTGAGTAACCTTCCTTCTTGGATTTGCATGTGATTTTATTTTGTATTTATCTTTAGATTTATGATATTTATGACCGCTACCATCTTGCATAGTAAGTGCATGTGCATTTGGGCCTTTTATTTTTCCCATATTGATGATCTTGTTCTACTCTTGTGTCAGAGAATCGATCAAGGCCTCAAGAGAGGAAATTTTCCAGGTGGCTCTAGAGGCGAGCCTAACTGAATGAAATGTAGATACAAAAACTGATTATTCCAGACCAAGTTTGGAGAGAATGGAAAGAACCATTTGTTTCTCCTCCTTATATTTATCAAGCCCACAAGCCTTGAGTTGTGACAAAAAATCCTTATATTTGGTAAAGAAATCTTGGATATTGTCGAAGGTTTTGGATCAAAAGTGAGTAATTCCACCTTGAGAATGTGTCCCCTCATATCATCCTATTTTCCAAAAACCATTCCATGGTGGCCCAGGATTCATTGGGGATTTTATAGGAGGATATGTGAAAGAGGAGTTCAGGAGAAATGAGAGTGAAAATAGTTCCAGACGCTTCATCAATTCGATTTAGATACTTGTATTTTTCTATGACTGATGTTGGTTTGGTTTCTGTGTTCATGGTTAACTCGTATAATCCTCTTCTTCCAAGACTCATTATCATATTCTCCTTCCATGCAAAGACATTGTACAGTGTAATAATGAATTCTTTTGGAAATTCCATTTTTTCGTTCTCTTCAATCTTCGGTACCTGCAAAAATAATTTGGTGTGTCTTTTCTCTAGTAGTCTGTCGGATATGATACCATGTAAATGTTTTGAACCTACAAAGAATAGATCTATATAGAAAATGACATACACAATTTGCAGAGAAAATAGGAGAAAAGAGAAGAAAGAGAGAAAGAATGGAAGACTTATCATTAACAAAATGAATGAATGATAATTTACACATGATATACTATGTATAACAAAACTAATGTGCACTAGAGGAGAATCCAATGCACCATAGTGGTGGTATAGATTGATATGAATACACACCAACAATTATGGGAGTAAACTTCCACCTAGTGTAGTCTCTTAGGTAGTTATGGTAGTGAACTGCCACCTAGTCTGAGTTAACTTGTCTCTTAGTCTTTAGTTAACTAACTAAAACATAGTGAAGTGAGGAGGAGATCAGGGAATCATGAGTAATGCACTAGTATGATGATGATTCCAAGGAAAATGTGCATTAGCTGGTGATGATCCCAATGTTTCATGGTGATAATCCTAATGTGGCATATAGACTCCACTCAAATGATCAAACTGAAGTGTGAACTGGAGAGAATATTCTCCTAGAGGAATATTCTCCCTAAACTATAGGAGACTGAATAATGACTACTAAAGATAGGGAAAACATTGGGAAAAAGAAATCCTAGGTGTGTGTGAAGTATCTCCAACACACTGGAACTACAACCAAATGGTACATAGAGAAGAAGTTAGATTCCCAAGCAACCATTGAGTCTCTAGCCAAAGCATTCCTGTCATTTTTTAACTCCCTATCCATCATGACACTAGTTTGGAGATTCTTTCTGAATGAAAAAAAACCACTGCAGTTCATATTTATGACCATATTCATGAGTGGCGTAGAATTCAAATCATATGCAAGGAGGATACCACCCCACAAAAAAGGCTATATTGGTTCCTCCAATCACTTGTCCCTACCCTTGAAAAAGATGTGGCTACAACCCTCCCCCGAACTGAAGATGAATCCATCACTAAGACACAACATTTTGACCTCATATACTCCCAATTAAGGTACCTATACATTGTTCTTCCATATTGTCCTCGTCCTTTTCCCTTTGATCAAGAAAAACCTAGAACATCACATGTTGTTGATGGGTTGATTGGCTCCACTGCCCACCTTCAACCACATGCACAGTAGGTACTCGCATATAGAACCAATCCATGGTTTCCACCATATGGGGGAACTTCATATTACCATTTCCCACCCCCCCACCATTCATGGAATATCCTCTTCCTACCATGAGTACACATATACCCATGTCCCTCCCTCAATCAATACATGTCCCACAATTGGTTCGTCCACCAAAAACTTCATACCCACCTAGTAATAATGGAGCCACCTCCACTTCTTACAACCCATATGGACCCCCACAAGGTAACCC
>ML868043.1:9260-20947 GCA_009831015.1 Picea engelmannii
ATACTACATGCATTGAAGAAATGGCGTCCTTACCTAATAGGTAGGCACTTCAAGGTCAAAATAGATCATGATAGTCTTAAATACTTCTTGGAACAAAGACTATCTTCAGAAGAACAACAAAAATGGGTAACCAAGATATTCGGTTATCATTTTGAAATCGTCTATAAAAAGGGGAAGAAAAATGTTGTGGAAGATGCACTCTCAAGAAAGGATGAATATTTTGAGGCTTTTCTCTGTGCTATCTCAATCATCCAACCCGATTGGATAATAGAAGCAAGGGATGAATGGAAGAATGACAAAAACGTGTGGACTCTCATTCAAAGGTTGCAGCATGATTCCAGTGCATCAAATACATTTACATGAAAAAATGATTCACTATGGTACAAATATCGCTTATATTTAGGTAAGAACACCCAACTCAAACAAAATGTACTATTGGAATTGCACACCTCTGTAATAGGAGGGCACTCAGGATTTTTGAAAACCTACCATAGTGTCAAGAAGGATTTTTTTTGGGATGGCCTTAAAACTGATGTTCAAAGGTTTGTGGCAGAATGTTTGGTTTGCCAACAAAATAAGGTGGAAACAATTAAGACCCCAGGTCTTTTACAACCATTATCCATCCCAAGTCAGCGTTGGGAGGAGGTTTCCATGGATTTCATCACAGGGTTACCAAAGTCTGAAGGAAAGAGTGTCATCATGGTGATTGTTGATATACTGACCAAGTACACAAACTTTTGTGCTCTCTCTCCTCCCATCAAATCTAGTACAGTTACCACCGCATTCATGGAGATAGTTCAAAATCTACATGGCAGCCCAAAGATTATTGTAAGTCACAGAGATCCCATCTTCACTAGACATTTTTGGACAGAATTGTTTTCTTGTTTGGGTACTCAATTGGCTCATAGCTCATCCTATCATCCTCAATCTAATGGAAAAACCGAGATAGTGAACAAATGTCTGGAAGGATACCTTCGTTGCTTGGTCTCTGATAAACAAAAACAATGGTTCAAATGGTTACCCTTGGTAGAATGATGGTATAACACTTCCTTTCATACTGCAAAAAGAATAACACCATTTATGGCACTTTATGGATACCACCCTCCTTCCATCACTTATTCTCTAAAAGAAAAATCTAAGGTTCAAGCAGTGGAAGATCACATTGAGAATCAGCAACAAGTTCTCCAAATCTTAAAGGACAACCTAACCATGGCACAAAATCGCATGAAACAACAAGAAGATCAACATTGTAGTGAGAGAAGTTTTGAAGTAGGGGATTGGTTGTTTTTAGGACTACAACCATACAAACAGATGTCCCTCAAGAAAGCCAAGAGGGATAATAAATTATCACCAAAGTACTATGGCCCTTATAAGGTGTTGCAAAAGATTGGTACTATGGCATACAAATTGGAGTTGCCTTCATCTTCACTAGTACACCCAGTTTTCCGTGTTTCATTCTTAAAGAATGTTATAGGCGACAAAATCCCAGTTCAAATTATATTTCCAGAACTTGACGAGGAAGGAAAAATCATATTAGAGCCTGAAGCCATCACTGACACAAGAATTCACCAGCTGAGGAATAGATCCATTTCAGAGTATCTCATTAAATGGAGGAAAATACCGGCTGAAGATTCCACTTGGGAAGATGAGTCTTCTATACAGAAGCATCCAGAGTTACTCAAGCATTGCAGAAAAAACTTGTCTCAAGGGGAGGGGCATGTTAAGCCCTAATATTGGCTCATTACCCCTTAATTATGGCATATTACATTAATAATGTTATTTTATTTATGTCGGATTTATTCCATTAGTTGTAATTATACCTCCTAGTCTCCTATATATACCAAGGAGACATTTTCATTTGGAATCATCTTGTACTTCAACATTTAAGTGGTTCATAACATCCTCTTTCTCTAAGCCTATCACAGAGCCAAGTGCTCTGCTGACTACTTCTCTTATTCCAACTTGCTCCGCAAGCAACTGCTCTTTCTCTTATTGGATATGCGCTCTATCATCTTCAGACTTAGTTTGGAAGGAAACCTTCTTCTGCTATGCAACTCGGCATTGCTCTACCAGTTCCTCTTGTGCTTGCTTCAGGGCCACCGTGACATGTTCTTTCTCTTCTTGCACTTGACGAAGGTGGGCTTTGGTTGCATCATCTAGTCTGCGGAGTTGGGTAGGCTCATCTCCCAACTCTAGTTCTTCTGATGGTGAGTGCACAATGGATATTGCGTGGCTGGAGTGAAGGGCATGTTGTACCCCTCTTAGCTCTGTCGTGATTCTGTCATACAATGATTCTTGCTTGGCTTGGACATCACTCTCTCTGCCATAAGGTCGATTAGAACTTCTTCGATGACTTTCTCTGCGACGCTGATCTCGTCCGAAATACACTCTTAGATCGGATAACTGAGGTGGATGAATGAATGCTCAAAGAAATGGAACATGTGCCGATCTCAATAAACACAACATGGTAGCAATGAGTTCTCTTGTTGGCTCAGATACAATTCGCAAAAGTATTCTCAGTGCAACAGTCGACGAAATAAGTAGACATGGATGTAAAAAATCTTCTCCAATGATCAAGAGGCCTTCATCAATGCAGTTATGTCCATTACGGTGCGGTCCCAATGGTTTGATGGTGAGATTTCTGATCATAACTGTTGTTCTAACCGTTTGGGGCATCGGGCTAATGGTTATAATGCTTTCAACGACTATATTGCTCCACCATGGTGAAGTGTCATGTTGTGTTGTTCTGATATCCCGATGAAGTTCTAATTTTTCAAACCTTCCTTCTGTGAAGTTCCCTCGAGAACCTCCTGTATATTTTCTAGCATTGCTTTCTTCTTACTGATCTTTCTAGCCTTTTCCCCTGTGATATGCATTACTAGGTTCCTCTTCCCATTCTGATTTTTATCTCCTCTTGGCATAATAACTTCGCATTGTTGAGATTCTTTCATAGGGTTCAAGGGAAATACTTCTTCTCTTTCTGGGGTAGGTGCTCCATTCTTCTGTGAATCTTCTTGTGTTTATTCAACTTTGACATCCAAGTTTTTGGTTCTGAACAACTTCAATCTCTTCAATTTTTTTTCAATCAAGTGCGTTATCCTCCTAGTCATGAAATCTTTTAATTCTTTCTTCTTCTGTTCTAATACTTCCTCTTCTATTCTTCTGGTTTGATCTTTCTCAATCCAAGTTTTTCCTAGTAACATAGAAAATGGGACGCTGCCCTCAATAAATTTAACAACCTCAAAATCTTCCTTTGTTGAAGTTCCATGAGAACTCATAGATATCTAGGTAAGTCTTCCACATAGGGTTATCAACTTTCCTATGAATACGCTTATCCCTCCTAATGAAGGAATCATAACAGGCTTTCCTAAAATTTTCCAAGTTCTTTTTGTCATAATATTCACCTGTGTTTCCTCATCCAGAACAGAGTCTATGTCGAAGTCTCCTATTCTTGTTTCTATCCATTCTTTTTCTTTGAAGATCTTTGATACGTTGATATTTCGGTGATCATTCAGGGTTTCTTTCATTTGTAGCAATACATTCTCTGTTCTTTCTGGGGTTCTGCCATGGTTTTAGTTTCTTGATATTCCTAAGGGTTTTCTTGTCTCATACTCGTTCTTTCAACCTTAGCAATCATTCTAGGGAAATCCAAAACTTCGTGATCCATAGCTTGACAACAAAGATAGCTAGGTCTTCTACTAGGGAATTCCTTAGCAAGATGTCTAGGTCTTCTACAATTATAACAAAGATTTAATCTTCTTTTTCTTTGAAATGATCCTCGGCCTTTCATGTATTTCACACTAGTATCACAGTAGCTAACCTGCAAAAAATTCTTTCTAGGTTCCTACATCCATTTGTTAGTCCAAACATTCTTTCTATGCATAGAAATAACATGTGTTTCATTATTTCTATCAGATCTTCTCATATCAAACCTTCTTTCATCTAGATGTGCCCTATTTCTCAAGATAGGACAAAATTTATCAGACATACCTAGATCCATACTTTTGAAACAAAAATTTCCACTTATCTTTCCTTTTTCAATCAAAACTTTTCACTATTCTTACCTTTAACAAAGCACAAAGCCTTCATATATTACCTTTTTTCTTCTAATCTGAATTCTCTTCTTAGCACAGAGCTTCACAAGTCAAGTAGAATATTGCACACTAGGGCAAAAGATCTACGCATAGAGATTTCTCTTTTTCTTTACTTCAGTTTCCAGTAATCACACTTTCAGGTCCTGGCATTGGAACCATTTGTTGGCACAGGGGAAAACCTAGGGTTCAACGCTTAAGAGAGCATCAACAAAACCATAACTACCGACCCTTTCGGTAACACCTACGAATCAGATGAAGTCTCACCTGAGGTAGAGGCGGGGTGGTTGTAGGACTTAGATGTCTGCAACCTTAGCTAGGACATCGATCTGTGATTACAACACCTTAACAAATCACTTAGTAGTTACAGTTCATCAATATTTAACCAGTATCTACTTCGCAGATAAAACCCTAATTACAGAGCATCGTAGTTTTCACCCAGATCTAGCATATTCAAGCACTAAGCACATTCACATAGGTTATATCTAGCATTTATCCATATTATTAAGAACAAAACATTAACATATCTATCTATCATTCATCTATATCAAAGAACTTAAACAAGTAAGTACATAAACACATCAATACATTGCACAAAGCATAGCAACACATGATATACATGGTTCACCCCCAGCCTAGGGCTACGTCCACCAACTCTTCATCTCTTTTATTATTTTCAGTCAATCAGCTACATGCACAGAGCCACAAGATCCTACTCCGCATAGGATAGGAGATCTGCACACACCTCACCAGATCCTCCTTCCCCGAGCTAGGTTACAACACAAAGCTTCTACTCAATCTCTTATAGTCACTTTCACTTATCCTTGCAAGTCTCACACAACATGCACAAAGCATGTACACTATCACTTGCACTTAGCACTTGGTATCACACACTTGTGCCTTTGCACTTAGCATACATACACCCCCTTACTTACATCGCCTAGATTTCTATTTATACATTACAAAAGAGGCCTAAATATGGGTAAACACATGGGACGACATCCCCATAGCTGTTGCAGAAGCCCAAAAACCAAAAATCCCTAAAAAGGGGCCGAGATCCCACGATCTCCGCTTCACCTTGCGCTCCTCCTTTGACGGCCTGTTGAAGTCCCAAAAGTAGGTCAAACATGACCAAGGATCCTCAAAACTTGGTCAAGGGCCAACATCCCCCCAAGTTAGGGTTTCAAGGTGCCTATGGACAAAGGTTTTTCGTGTACAATATATCTTTGATATACATGTTGGTTCTAATAATAGTATTTGGCCCAATATCTCAAGGAACCGACTAAGGAGGCTCGATCGTACCATAGTTGTACTACCCGATTACCTAGGTACGAGAGAGTATCTTCCTGAGTGATGTTTTTAGTGGCACTATAGAAATCAGGTGACTGATCTGTTGATCTAGGGTTGGTTTTAGGAGACCTAGGGGACTCTCGATATACCTACAAGTATGTGGGAGTGATGGTTTTGTACAAATTATGTCTGATGTGGTACTACTCGAGGGGTAACAACAGGGGTTACAGAGGTTTCCAGCGAGGGAGAAACTTTGGTTTCTATGAAACCCCATGAGATCTTCTATATTGCCTATGTGTAGTCTTCCCCACCGCGGTTTTACCTATTAAGAAACATATCTCTATGATTTTAAGACGTCGACAGTACACAGCTCTACCCTAGAAAAAATTGAACCCACAATTCCTACCAAGGAAAGTGCTCTGATACCACTTGTAAGGTATCATGTGTAATATAATATGTAGATACATACATATTTAGTAGATATCATTGAAACAAAAAATATGAGAAGAGCGACACCAAAAATAATACATTTATTCAAAGAAAACAATGTTCACTTGCCTCTTTGAGGGGGAAACCTCCAACAGAGGAGAGCTCTATTACAATAATTCTAAAGACAAACGTTCTCATGCCTCCTACTCTTATTTATACTAATTTTATCTTCTAAAGAACATTCTAGAGGAATATATTTCTAGAAGAAGAAGGTTCTATTAGGTCTTCTTACATTGACTTGTTCACATTTATTAAATAAGTCTTACTAATTAATGTCAATCTTTATTACAAGGAAAATATACTTATGCCTTATTAACTAAGGTCGACCTTTATTACATCAAAAATATATTATTCTATCTACGTAAGGGGTTAGGTCCCTAACAATGAATGGCTCTTATTGCAGAATAACAAAATACAAACTCTCTCATCTTACTACTTTTGATCTCCAAGAATAAAAAATAAATCAAAATGGAAAATTTGTATTACTTAAATATAGAGCTAAAATAGATTTACCCTAATTTTTATATATATCTTAGAGCTAAAATAAATTTACCCTAATTTTTATATATATCTTAATGTTTAATATTTTTCTTTTTTAATTATATTGCTAATTGTTAATTTTGATTTATAAAATCATAGGTTGAAAATTATTCCTCCCCTCTAGATAAAATGTTAAATTGTAATCGTATTTTATAGCTATGAGACAAGTTCCTTTTTATTATTATAAGAAAATTCCATCTAATAGAAGCCCCTCAATATATTGTGGAATTATTAAAAACTTAGATCGACACATGGATTATGAATTGGCTAAAAAACGAATCTCACTAACATATGAAAAAGCTCCAAGAGAAAATGTCAAAGATGAACAAGGTCAAACGCATGGAGTCACATAAAGTAAAGCATGCTTCCTTCTTCTTGAGAATATGCATATACCGTGTTAGTAAGATATTTCTCTTGTGTTGCTTGCATAAGTATAAACCATTAAAATAAGTAAAGTGCTTAAGTTGAAGTAAAGTGATCGTGCTCCTATGATTTTCCCCGTTTGTAAAAAGTGGTTATAAAGTACTAAACTTTTCTCCATGCTCACACATAGTGTTGTATTATTTCCATTCCTATTCCCATAATCTTCTTTGGCTTCATATATTGGCTTGCAAAGAAGTGTAGGTGGTTCAAGGGGTATTATGTTTATTTTATAAAATTGTCCTTTGTATGATGTTTTATATTTATGTTTTTTTTATCTTTTAAATATTCTGTATTACACGTATTTTTGTTAATTTTTGTTGTGAATACAAGAACAACTTTGGTTGTGAATTGGGAAATATAGAAGGGAAAATCCAAACCATGAAGAAACTCTAAAACCCACTAACAACATAAATTAATAACAAGCACTGTACAACTTGTTGTTATTAGCAATGTCATGCTTATATTATAACAACAATTATTTAATACATTTGTGTAGGTACATGTCCAACCATTAAATGGTAGCATGACAAATGGTTACAACAATCAACAATCAAGAATGTGACACCATGACTAGATTTCAAATCACAAGGTAATAGCACAAGTAGAACCTTCAACAATTAGGATAAGCTATGTTGTCTTACTCTTTAATGATGGCTTGTTTTGCCTTTAAGTTTCAATATCCTCTACTACCAACACTACATAAAAATTATCAAAATCTACTCACTAAAAAAGCTTCATAAAAAATCTTGTTTTACTAGACAAACAATAAAAGTCACTTATTTTATTTCTATTGGACAACAAAACGATCCTTTATATGAGTACTCTTTCTAAGTGAATCTCAACCTTGAAACTTCAATCTTTAGATCGAATGTGCAAAGCCTTGAATTACAATTTGCATGATATGAGTTAGAATAGAAATTGGTTTTTTCTAACACACCCAAAACTCATTATGAACATAATCTATACATATATCATAAATACCTATTCTTAATATAGTTTGTGCATATCTCATAGTCTCATTTCGATTTCTCAAGAACATAGTCTATACTTATCTCAAGTCTCATCTCCAAATCCAAATCTTGTAGAGTAAGAGTGTCAACTCATGCCATTGTTAAATTATTTTATTTTTCATTTTCTGCAGTTGTATTTGGAAATGCTTACCATTTGTATCTAAACCACTTACCTCTTTGCATTCAATAGCTTCCACCATTTGCTTCTTTGTCTCCGTAATTCACAACCAATGTGTCGAGCTGAACGTTGTACAACCACGACAAACGCGCTTTCGTGCACGTGGCCCGGATGTACTACACTATTCATCTGAGCTATTCACTATCACGAGATAGAAGATCTAAAAAGAAACATTCGAAGATGCATGGTTTGAGATTTTCTCTCTGATTTTTCTGTGATGTTACTAGTAGAGAACTGTTGTTCCCAGGTCTTCAAAACAAAATAGTACAATTGTGCGGCCGGTTCCCTGGTATTGCACTTCATGAATCCGATTGTATGTTTTTTTCTTGAATGTTTTGTATTCAAGCGAGAAAGCAGCGTTACTGTATGGCTTTCCGTGTATTTTTTTTTTTAAATCTTTTCTATTCAAGCTAGAAAGCAGTGTGACTATATGGCTTTCCTTATGTTTTTTATATAAATCTTTCGTATTCAAGCGAGAAACCAGTGTGACTGTATGGCTCTCTGTGCTTTGGCATGAGGTAAACTGTATAAAAGTTTTTATTTTTTTTTGTTGAAATGGTTGCATGACATTCAATTTTTTCTATCTTCTCTCCTGCCTAAAATCAGTCTTGCCTACTGTGTCATTACTATCATAAGAAAGGAATTTGCAGTATTAAAAGTTGCATGAATTATTTTTTGAGGTGTGATTAAGATGACAAGCCCTTTGGCCAAATCTTATTTAAACAGAATGGAGTAGCTAAGAGAAATAAAAGAACCTTAGTGGAATGTGTAGGGAGCATAGGTAAAAATATTACTAATGGTTTTTGGGCTTAACTTATTAGTAATGTTGTATGTTTGAAAACAATTAAGTACAACTAACATTTTAGACCATAAAAATATTTTTGAAGATCTTTATGGTTATAAACCAACACTGATCCATTTAAGAATATTTGGAAGAAAATAATGTTCTCGTTTTCCTAAAGAGGATAGGAGAAAACTAGATGTAAAAGCAATAAAGTGCATTTTTATTGGTTACTATTATGATTAAAAAGCATATAAGATGTTTGATCCTTGTACACATTATTATTTTGCAAGTAGAGATTTGTTATTTCATGAGAATGTAGATGAAGGACATAAGGTGAATAGTTATGATGCATGACATATTCCTTATGATCATGATGAAAATTTCAAAGAAGAAGAAAATGATGAACAAGAACATAAACAAGAGGACAATCTAGTGATATGGACACCAAAAGAAGCCAAACTACACTAAGAGGAGGAGAACATTCACCACAAAGAAGAAGAGGTGAATTCATTGAAGCACAAAGGAGTTCATCACGCCAAACTAAAGTACCTGGAAGATATTAATATTATGCTTTGATGGCTAAAGTAATGAATGCCATAGGACCTTTGAATTTTGAACAAGCTAAAGAGAATAAAATATGGAGAGAAGTTGGTTAGACACTCGCCACATAAAGAAAATACACAAGGGATCTACTTAAAAGGTTCAATATGAATCATTGTAACAGAGTGTCAAATCCTTTAGAACAAAATGTTAAACTCTATAGTGATGATGGGACAAAAGAGGTTAATGGTACATTGTATAGTCAGTTGGTGGGAAGTTTAAAGTATCTCACTATAACCAAACCAAATATAGCACATTTAGTCAGTAGCCTGAGTCAATTCATCGCCAAGCCTCATGAAATCCAATGTATAGAAACAAAGAGAGTACTTATATATCTTAAAGGGATTGCTAATTTTGGTACTAAACATACTTATGAGTTTGAGTTTGAGTTTTAGTTGACAAGTTGTTCTAATTTATACTAGTTCGGAAATCTTGATGATAGAAATTAAACCAGAGGATATACATTAAACATTGAATTGGGATTGTGTCATTGAAAATAAAGAAACAACCGACTATTTCTTTGTGATCAAATGAAGTTCAGTGCAAATCCTTGTGTAGTGCTAATTGTGTGTTATTTTGGTTGATGCGGTTTCTTGAAGATGTGGGAGAATAACAAAAAATGCCAATGGTCATTAAATGTGATAGTCAAAGATCCATAAAACTAGCCAAAAATAATGTGTATCACGCCATATTGAAGCACATTAAGACCCAACATCATTTTATAAGGGAAAAGATGTAGTCAAAGGCGATTGACCTAATTTATTGTAGTACAAATGAAAATATAGTTGAGATTTTCACTAAGCCTCTTGGAATGACAAAGCTTGAAATATTTAGGAATTAGTGAGGTGTAGTAGAGAACACATTTCTCCATTAAATGAGAGTGTTAGAAAAATAATGGAGAAATTACATAAATCATTCTTATTAGACTTTGTTATGCATCATTAGACTTTGTTATTGTCTTATTACGATTGATTGGTCTAATTATTCTTCAGATCCTATTTTTGAAAATTTTGTTCAAATTGTTGAATTATATTGTATTCCTATAAATGTATTCGGATGTTGGTTTGATGAACATCACATGAGATTTTGGACAGCATGTAGTGCGAGTAGTGTCTCACTTGTGAACTGCATCTCACCTTTCCAATAATTTTTCTTTCATTCTATGTCTAAAGAGTGAAACCCCCTTGAATATCGAAGGACGAAGAAGTCAATGATCATGTCCATGATGAGTGAAGGTGTATATGAGCCATACCTATCTACAATTTATTTTTCATTGAGTAATAATGTATGGGATTTATGAGCATGCATAGCTAACCCTTTGTAAGGAATTTCCCCAGGAAAATAAATCTCTATTTTTAATGTTCTATGGTTCTGTAATCTGTTTATCGTGGTTTTGGTTTGATTTTGATTGCTTGAAATTTTTGCAACTTCACCAATTGAGATATTCTTAATGTTCCCCTTACTATTGTGGGAACTACTAATAATCACCTATAGATATTTTTGGGTTGTGTAAAAGATCCACCACCTTTTCCACTAAATCAACATTTCAAGCCTATGGTTTTGATAAACCACGATATTCATCCTTTTGATGGGGAGTAGAATGTAATGTCATCTTCATTTGTTACTTACAAACATCATGTAATGATTTCCTAGTGCTCTTATGTACAATTGTACAACATAGAATCAATGCAACGGATCCTATTACAACTATGCACTTAAGTGTGCTCATGCTAGAGTAGTACTCGGATTGGTGATTGGTGATCATCCAGGAACTCCTAGTGTTTTATATGCCTATGGAATTTTATAAACTTATACCAATTTATCCTACATGCATCATGGAATTTTTTCTCCTCTCATTTTGTCATATACAATTGAGGTGAAGGAGGCCCTTTAAGCATGCAATGGAGTGTGATGTAAATCTTGTTTCAAATGATGCATAGCCAACATCTCTTTCTTATTAGAGATAAGCTACCTCATTCTATAATGGATGTTGGGTTTCACTATATTTATGTGTTTCATGCAATATTTCTGTGTATTTCCTTGTTATATCTCTATTATATTTTTGTCTTTATGTCATTCTCAAAATAATTTGGATCAGCAAAGAATACCCACAAAACATTTCCATACATCAATCCCTCTCTAATTGAATCATTTACACAAGAGATTCACCTTATTGATTAATATTTATCACATTCATTCCTAAAGGGGGTTTTTAAATTATGAAAAATAGAGTCAATGTATTGTAGGCATTGAGAGGGGGTATGTAGGGTATAGGGGGACAT
>ML868044.1:0-14651 GCA_009831015.1 Picea engelmannii
ATTCCATATGCTAGCCCTGCTGGCTATAGGCCTTGGCCCCATAAGACCGTCAACACATGACCTCGGTCAAACCGCTCATCGGGGTTTCGGCATTTTCGATGTCACGATGTACATGCCTCCAGGATTCCCGATCCCCGATTTCCTGAGCTTTATCCCCATCCGTCTACACAATGGTCCATATGACCATTACCCATGATCACGACCTAACCCCGTCGGGGCTACGGGGTTTGTGATGCATCAATGCATTCACCCGGTGATTCCCGATCGTCCAAATCCCGATGCTCCATTCATATGCTAACAGCTGGCCTCTACTACGCCTTTGTCCTCCTTCGCTGCTGTGCTGACAGTTGTACCCCACTCATCGGGATTTCGCGGATCGCGATTTCGAAATGCACAGAACCTTTGTGCCCAGGATCTCTGATATCCCGATTTCCGATATGCCGACTCGCTCCTAATTTTCGACACCTGTCCCTCAAATGGACGGTCTCGATACCTTCGGGATTTCGGGACTTTCGATCTCTCGTTTCCTTCAACATCAGGAACTCTGATTTCCCGATGTCCGATATGCCGATGGTGCCTTGATCTTCGACACCTGTCCCTCAGATGGACAGTCCCGATCATCGATGCCTCTGCTGACGTCACACTGGTTTGACACGTGTTAGATTATGCCACGTGTCACTCTTATTCGTGACTTTCATGTGCCTGAAGTGTTGAATCTGCCTGACACCTGTCATTCCCTGGTTGTGCCACGTGTCCCTTTGCTGACGTGGTGTGCTTTCGTGGGTTGAATCAACGGTTCAGATGCAATCTTGGCTCAACGGCTGCGATTACATCGCGATTTCAAAGTTTTTGATGTCAAGTGAATTGGACATTATAAACTCTCGATCCCCGAATCTCCGATGACTTATCTCCTTCGTAACTTCTGCAGATCTGACGGTTGTCGGTCTTTCGGGAAATTTGAATGGAATCCAATGGTCACTGTATCGTTGTCTTCCTTTTTCTCTGTAATCTCTTGCTGCGTGCATTTTCTTCAATGTTGTACCTCCTGAGCTCTTACGTCAGAATCCCCCAAGGGGTTTTATCCTTCATATCCTTCCATCTCCGTTGTTGCCATCAATGACAACAACCATCATCGTTGCTTGTTCAATATTTGTCAACACTTCATGTGTATGATGCAGGTGAGATGATAATTATTAAAGTTGGAACTCTTGGAGCCACAGTGCTCTAAGACATCCTATCCGACCTGTACTGGATCCCTGGAAGGGAGGTTGAGTAGCCGATGAACTGTTGGACAGTGAAGGTGCATACTACCTTGGGTTGTATAGGCATGTGGGGAAGAGAGACTGTTTGTTGGAGTGTTGTTGAGGTTTGATACCTTGGCCTAGACTATGTTGATATTGATTGTGGTCCGTGGTTATCTTGGGAAGCCATTGTCCCGGTGGAGTCATATCCCATTCTTGGGGATGATATGTTGTTGAGAGTCTATCAGTAGTGAGATATAAAGCTGGGTGGAATGTCATGGATCTACAGCCAATTGTTGCTTCAATGAAGTTTAATTAAAGCATGTAATAAGGAACAATGAGCTAAATTATTTCTTGAATTAGCTCTATGGAATAGAGAAATTGACTTCAAGTTGCAGTATAAGTACCAGAATTGGTGCCGGAAAGTAGAGCACCAGATGAGTAACAAGATTTCAATAGCTAAAGCTTGGATATTTTAAAGAATTTGAATGGTACATGGTATATAATGCACTGAGGATTTTTGAAAATTTTGTTTTATAAGTATACATGATGCACTGAGGATAGTGCATAAATAAGGGGAGGGGATTGTAATATCCCCAGGTAGAAACCCAACTGTAAATGTAATAATGTACTTAAGTTGGTGATTTGTTTGATATCTTTTTGGCTTGCATTTTCCATGGTGTAGTGCGCGCATGTACTGCACAGTAAAATGATGCACATCCCAGGATACCGCGTGCAACATCTTAAGTGTGCGCGATATTGAGGCCACTGAACCTTTATGTATATGTTGTGTTTTATAGGCTGGTGAGCCAATTATTATAAGCTAAGATGATTATGTTTTGAATTAGGCCAGAGAGCCTAGATGCTAAAGGCTAGTGCGCATGTTGTTGTACATGTCTCATATTTAATATAAAATACATCATTGCACGCAGACTGACCACGATAAAAGAGATGGGGGACTAAACTCCACTAGTTAGGGAAAGGGAGGGGCTAAGTTAAGGAAAGGGGATAAGCTAGGAATCTTGAGACAAAAAGGAATATTATATTAATATTTCTTAAATCATAAAGTATGGATAATTATTTTATCCTAAGTTCTAAAGTTGGGGAAAAGTGGACCGAAGTAGCTCCCAACATGACAAGTGTCAAGTTGGGGACATGCATACATATTGTTGAGACTTAGTTCATTTTCACACACATTCAGCCATGATTCCATGACCATTTTCACTCACATAGTCAGTTATCCTCAGACATTCATTTCACTATATCTGAACTTATATCCATGGCCACAGAGGTTAGTGTAGTTGATTAGCTGGGAAGATGGAATGAAGAAGCGGGTTGTCAAGCCCGTGGGATATTGAAGAGGCAGGTTGTCAGGCCTGTGAGCAATTTCTCTCTAGGTGAGAGAATTGTTGGGAATTAATTTCCTAAAGATGCTAAACTACAGCTACAAGGCTCTGAGACTTCCTGTCCGACCTGTTGTTGAAGGCCTGAAAGGTAAGTGGGGAAGCCGAAGGAATGTTGAGCAGAGAAGGGGCACACTTCCTGGGGTGGGACAGGCATATGGGGAATGAGAGGTTGTAGGTTGTTAGTTGGATTAGGCACCTATGATGGAGTCTTTCTTATTTTCCATGATCCTATAGCCTGGTTAGGAATCCCTTTACCCAAGTGGAGTTTGGTCCCAGCTCAGGGGTGAATCATTGTTGATAGTGATGAACAGTGTGGTCTAAGGCTGGGAGGTTCATGGAAGGTTTGCACGAAGTTGGTGACATTCTTACCAAGATAAGTGCCAATTGTGTGATAAATTTACATGTTGCATTGTTATTTACGTGTTTATTTTTATGGGTATTTCTTGTATATGCTACATGTATGCGTTTACTGCTATTTCAGTATGGATTCATTCATTTACAGATGTATTTGTATGTTTATGTTTTATATATAAGACTTATGCAAGAGTTCTGCGTGTATTTATATTTTTAATTGCATGCAGTTAGAAAATTTTATGTGGCATAGCTCTGAATTGAAGATGGGTATGTTACAGTATGTTCTGCAAAGAAAACATAAGTTTTCTTTGGCGTAGCGTGTCCTGACCATGGGTGGTCGAGGACATTACACAAAGTGAGCAGAAGATCAGAAAATATGGTGTGAAGTAAGAGAAAGTAGGTTTTTGGACGAGGATATCGAGGATGGCAGATCAAAAAGGAAGAGGGATCGTGGACAACTCAGCAAGAGGAAAAATCCATCGTTGGATGCTTTGGAGCACTACACAAGAAGGAAGGAAAGACAGGTTGGTGAAGCCCTAAAAACGCGGGTCAAGTTGACCTAGGATTTTGGTATCTAAGGTTTTTACACTTAGGTTTTAACCTAAGGGTGTCCAAGAGATATTGTAATGTATAAATAAAGTTCTAAAGGACCTGGGATGGGTTGGTGCTAGGTTGGTTGAGAGTTCATTGTTGTTGTGTGATCGAGTGAGTACTATTGTGTGATAAAGAAGTGTTGAGTGTGAGAGCCTTCTAGTATTGTAAGATCTTCAGTTGGGTGCGAAGATCAACCCTACAGCTGGGTGTGCAGGGAAGGGAGAGACAGGGAGGAGAAGAAAGAAGATCTGCTAGCTAAGAGCACAAACAAGAACTGTATGCGTCATCTTAATATATTATAAAGCACAGTTCTGTGAATGTATCCCTAGAGAGAGGGTGAACTATGTATGTCTTGTGTTGTGTGTGATTGATGTTGTGTTCTCTGTCATTTGATATGCTACTATTGTGATATTGTGTTAAATCTGAAATATAACTTGCGTAGTAGGTTTAAGGAAGATAAATAATAACTAGGTGAATATGTATTATTGTTGTGAATCCACTCTGCATTTCCTTTAGTTGTAGACACATGTGTCTTACAACCCCCCATAGCTACTTCGGGTGAGAGGGCATCTGCCTCACAGGTGTTGCCAAAAGGGGCAGTAGTTAGAGCTTATTGGTGCGCTTTTGGAGCCTGAACCCTGGGTCTACCCCTGTGCCAACAAATGGTTCTATTACCGGGACATGAATATTCTTGAGGTTATTTCAAGGTGGTTTCCATTGAAGACAAATATTTAGAAGTGGATAGAAGATCAAGAAAAGGACTTCGTTGAAGCCCAAAACAAGAACCCTAATCTTAGAACAGAGGATTGGTTGGAAAGATATATCTTTACTGATATACACGAGATTTTCTTTGGAGGAATCCATCAGGAGTTATACGAGTGGTCGGCTAGGTTAGCAGATACCCAATTTGAGATCAAATCTAGGCCACCTGTGGTTTGGACGTCAGCGTTGATCAAGAAGTTCAAGAGAGTTGATAACGTCATGTCAAGAGCAGTAGATCGATCGTTTGATAGTACCATTGGAGGGTATATCATTGAGTTTGATGTTGACAGAGTGGAATCATATAGCCAAGCAGAGAGATATTTCTTTAAGGGACCTAGAGGAAATTTTTTACATTTTCTGAAGATGAAGATCAAGATGTTATTGCATGAGAAGAACATCTTGAAGATACATTATTCGGCTGGATTGAAGAGCTAATGTTCAAGAACTTAGACATCAATAGCGACACAGAGGCTGACATATGTGCAGTGGGAGAGTTTTTAGAGAAGTTCCTCTCGCAAACTTGTTTAAGAAGAACTACGGGGATGAGGGTTTCTACAGTGGAGAAGAGGCATATCTGACAGATGAAGAGCATTCAGAATCTGCTAGGACAGAGGAACATCACCAAGAAAAACCAGAAACTTCAGGAACTGCGTTGACTGTCGAAGTAAGTACTATTAATCCTATTGTTGTTTTAGCAACATTAAGCAATCAGAGTAATCAAAGTCACCAAATCACTGTTACTAGTAGTCCACCACATACTCAACCAGGAAACCTAGGAAGATTTATGGCAGATGAGATGAGGTTACCCACCTTCATAGGAGATGGATCTGAAGATCTTGATCAACACTGGTTTCTATGTGAAGCCATATGGAGTATTAATAATATCACCAATGAAGTTGTCAAATGAGCTCAGTTTAGTACTTACCTAAGAGACCACGCATTGAGATGGTACATGAAGTTTGTTAAGGGAATTGCCTAGCCTAAACCGTTGAATGAGATCAAGAACACGATGATTTTCGAATTCAAGAAACCCAATTCAGAGTCACAGTGCATTACAGAACTGAAAGAAATCAAGTAGAGAATAGTTGAACCCATATGGGAGTTTGATCAGAGGTTTAAGACCTTGACGGGCCACTTGAGTTTCCAGATCCCATATGAGAAGAACAAGGAATGGTTCATTAATTCCCTCTTGCCACACATCAGAGTTCCTCTGATGCAACAAAAGATTACTTCGCAGGCTGAGGCATTGGATATCGCCATGAAATTAGAATCAGCCCCGATGGGAGAATCCAGCTCAAGTATGAGTCAAATATTGAGTCAGCTAACTATTCTATCACTGCAGGTCGAAGATATTAAGAAAGACAATGGAAAAGATAAAAGAGAATACATCTGGTGTATGAGATGAAAATTAGAAGGCCATGAAAAGGAGAATTGTCCCCTATTCCATGAATACTTGGCCTTTGGAGCCCCGGGCCCCTTGAAGAAAGTTATCCTACCCTAGTGCGAGGTATGTAGAAATCGACATCACCCTAGTGAATGTTACTATCTGGAAAAAAAAGTCCAGACACCCACAAATATGCATTGCACGTTCTGTAAGTCGATAGGACATGATGACAGGGATTGTAGGGCTTACGATCTCATGCATGAAAGGTCGAGGGATATATACAAAATTCAAGGCGAAGTATAGCAAGAAGGAAGCATTGCGTTGTATAACTCCCCTAGGAGAGGAAACTTCAACCCTCATGGTGGATTCTAAGGAAGAGGAAGAGGAGGTATGGGTCAAGGTCAAGGTCAGATAATCTATTATAATTGTTCATAGCCAGGACACTTAGCAAGGGACTGTCAAAACCCTTGTACCACTTGAAGCTACTACAACTCATTTGAGCATGTTATCGAGGAATGTCCATCATTGTTGATTAATCTTCAGGAGAGACGAGGACCTCAGCAGAACCCGGAAATACAATTAATCAAAGCAGAACCTCGTGGAGCAGATCCCAGAGTAGTTGTTATCACTAGAGGAGGTTCTCTTATAGGAGAGGATAGAGTGATCCAAGGAAATACTACAGAAGAATCGGGAGTCGGGAAAGCTATAGAGAACACACAGGTGTTTGATGTGAAGAAAGAAAAACAAATATTTGAGAAATTAAGAAAAGAATTTGGGAGAGACCAAGGCTCTTCATCAAAGGTTCAACCAGAATTAAGAGAATTTGGAATGCCTATGGAATTTGATCAGTTTGCTTCACACGGAGATGGAAAAGAGGTGAGTAAACTTGTCAGTTTCTTGTATACCCTTATAGAGCTAATTAAATATGAGAAATCCATACAAGAAATGCAAAGTTTGGTCAAACAGTATGAGATAGGAAGGGTAGACCCTTTACTGAATAAAGTAGTACATCAACTATCCAAAAAGAGAAGGACAAATAAAGAACTACACCTTAATGCTCATATTGGAGAGTATGATATAGACTATGTGGTCCTCAATTTAGGGTCAGAGGTCAATGTCATGACAAAGCAGACCTGGGCACTGATGGGAAAACCTAAGTTGATCTACTCCCCTATCAGGCTTAGGATGGCTAACTAGCAGGAAATAAGCCTTTTTGGCAGATTGGAACATATCCATGTGGACATCGACGGAGTAAGGACGTTTGTAGACTTCGAGGTGATTGAGATAGTTGATGATAGTTGTCCTTACCCTGCATTGTTAGGAATTGATTGGGCTTTCAATAATTCCACTATGGTCTATTTAAAGAAAAGAAGAATGATGTTTGAAGGAGATGGTGTTAGGGTCATTGCACCTTTGGATCCCGATGAAGGTCATAGGTACACAGAACCCATTAGATAAGAAGACCACGCCTATGAACTAGAAAACATATACAAATTAACAGCCAGACAACAGGACTACATTAATCCTACGGTGGATGGGAATTTGAGCTAGCGAAGTGATAGTGCATGTTCATCAGATTCAGAAGAATCACTAGAGAACTGGGAGAACAAAATGTATGAAGTATCTACAAGGATATGTGCTAGATTAACTTGAGAAGTTCGTTGGATCGGCACAACAATAAGTAACTTGCCCACCTTCGATGGTCTGAATCGTTTAGAAGCATTCTTAGTGAACTTTGAAGAAATTGTGCCAAAATGACAAAGATTGTTGGCAATGGATGAGGCCCTGAAATCAACTCCAGCAAGATGGTGGGGGAAACACAAAAAAAATATTACAGACTGGGTACAATGTTACACTTTGATGACAGCGTGATTTTCAGAGCAAGTAGAAAGTTGGGAAGTTAGGTACACAGGTAAAAGTTGTCTGAAGGACCATGTACGAAGTTGTGAGGAAGCCTGAAGCATCATTCCTCAAGAACAGTGGGTCCACAAATTCATTAACACTCTAGACACAACTCCCATCAACTGGTATCTTCAAGAAGAACTAGGCCTCATCATCGCAAATTTGGAAGGTATGACCCATAACTTTGTAACTACCTTTTTGTTTGAAAGCCAATATCCTACAGTAGATCAATCATTACAGGTTGTAAGACATAAAGTGTTCTAGGAGGCACCTAGCCTCCCTTTGGAGCAAGAAGAGGATGAATAGATTACGCCTCTTTAAAAGTTGCAAGGATGTTACAATATCAATGTAGCCCAAGATGATGATCCAATGAATGTGAACATCGCCAAAACAAAAGGACAAAGATACATAGAAGGATCAGGAGTTGAACCACCTTTCATTGGATAGCCGATCAAGATCAAGAAAGTCAATATTGGAACAGAGAAAACACTGAAGCTTGCAAATGTTGGAGACTATTGGGATGTTTCCACTATTGAAAATATCACAGAGTTACTACATGAGTATTGGGACTTGTTTCCAACCAAGTTCATTGATATGAAGGGCATTAAAGGGCCTATGGGAGAGATAAGGATCCCTTTGAAACTAGATGCCATGCCAGTCAAATAGAGACCTTACAGATTGAACCCTAAATATAAGGAGATATTGAAAATTGAGCTCAACAAAATGATGGAAGCAGGAATCATAGAACCTGTCGAAGAGTCAGAATGGATTATCCCTATGGTGGTACAAGACAAAAAGATAGAAGAGGTCAAGATCTTTGTAGATCTCAGGAAGTTGAATGATGCTTGTTTTCATGACCCATTCCCTACACCATTTACTGACAAAGTGTTAGAAAATGTAGGAGGACAGGAGGTATATTCTTTTACAGATGGATTTTCAAGATACCATCAGATTCAGATTGCCAAGGAAGATCGCCATAATACCACATTTGCAACAGAATGGGGATCCTACTAGTATACAGTGATTCCATTTGGATTGAAGAATGCACCAGCTATCTTTTTCAGGGTGGTGGTCGAAGCATTTAAGGAGTTTTAACATAAATTCCTGGAAGCATATTTTGATGATTGGACTATTTTCAGCATTTTGCAAAATCACATTGAATGTTTAAGACAAATGTTGGATAAGTGCAGGCAGAGTCAAATTGCCTTAAACCTGAAGAAGTGCATCTTCTTTTCACCCTTCGGAGTGTTGTTGGGCCATATTGTGTGTAAGCAGGGATTACTGGTAGATCCATCCAAGATTGCCATTATAGTCGATCTACCCCATCCTACTTCAGTCAAACAGCTGCACACTACGCTCGGACACATTGGATACTACAGGAAGTTCATTAAGGGCTATGCACTTATTACAACACCCATGGAGAAGCTTTTGAACAAAGTCTATCAGTTTCATTGGATAGAAGAATGCCAACATAGTTTCAACACACTGAAATAGAAAATGGTTATTGCGCCTATTCTAGTTTTCCTAGATTGGATTAAGGAGTTTCATGTGCGTGTTGATGCATCTTCTATTGCATTAGGATTTTTGTTAGCACAACCAAGAACTAGAGACATCGACCACCCATTAGTCTTTGCTAGTAGGAAGCTATCAACAACTGAGATTAATTACACCACCACTGAGAGAGAAGGGTTAGCCATGGTGTATGCGCTACAAAAGTTTCGCCACTACTTGTTGGGAGGACACTTTAAAATGTTTACTGATCACTCTGTGTTGAAATACTTAGTCAACAAGCTAGTGTTGGGGGGAACAATATGCATATGGCTTATACTATTTTAGGAATATGATTTTGAGATCGTGGTTAAGCAGGACGAATGAACAAAGGTCCTGACCACTTGTCAAGGTTGGAACATGGAGAAGAGCCTACTAGTTTGGAGGATAAAGTGACAAATGCACAGTTGTTGGCCATCAGGAAGGTCGATGATCACTTCACAGAGATAGTGCAGTTCATATCAATAGGACTAGCACCTAGTGACTATACAATTATTCAGAAGAAATAGTTGGTAGTGCGTGCTATAGATTTTCCACTTATAGTCGGACAGCTATACAAGATGGGACATGATGAGATATTGAGGTGTGTAATGGAAGAAGAGAGACCATTCATCCTTACAAAATCACATGAAGGCATCGCAGGAGGACACTACACAGGGAAAGAAACAGCGTAGAAGATTCTTAGGGTTGGCCTTTGGTGGCCTACTCTACACAACGATGTTAAGGACTATTACAGAGCCTGTGAGGTATGCCAAAGAGTTGGGAAACTGTCCAGAAGAGAGGCGATGCCTTTAGCACCACATCTGACCTTACAGGCATTTGAGAAATGGGCCATTGACTTCGTGGGACCTATCAACCCACCAAGAAAGAGCACAGGAGCTAGATACATAATCACTATGAAAGAGTATTTGACCAGATGGCCAGAAGTAAGAACAGTTAAGGATTGTAGTGCAACTACAGATGTGCGCTTCATTTTTAATGATATCATAACCAGGTTTGGATGCCCAAAAATCCTTATGAGCAATCAAGGCACACATTTTATTAACAAGACTATCAAAGCAGTTGTACCCATGGAATATTTGGTTCCTAGTCTAAGAATTGCAGCCTTTACAGATATGGATGACACTAGCACTATGAAAGAGAGGCTTGCGCAGTTGGTCAAACTGGAAGAAGACAGATTTATTGCAGGATTTCACCAGCAAGTTCAGAAAGAAAGAGAGAAGGCCTACCATGACAGACACATAAAAAAGAAGGAATTTAAGCAAGGTGATTTGGTATTGGTATATGACAGTAAGTTCATGAAGCATCCAGGAAAGTTCAAAACGCATTTTCTTGGGTCATATGAGGTTTCCTATGTTCTAGAAGGAGGAGTTGCACAATTGAAGACTTTGAATGGAGAATGGAAGGAAGGATTAGTGAATGGGAGCCGGTTGAAATTTTATTATGACAACAAGTTGCCTCGCAGCTCTCAGTAAAAGCAAAAGGAAAAGGGTTTGGGTACCAGGTGCAGTTGAAACTGGGTACCAGACACATAAAAGACAGTCTGCACAAGGAAGGAAGTGAGGACTAGAGATGAAAGCACAGGTTTCTCTGCGCAATCTAAAGTCAAAGTAAAATAGAAGGATCATATCTAAAGTGCCTCAGGATGAGTCACAGGTGAGTGTTGGGGGCTTGTTGGCCCTTGGGTATGGAAGTAGGAAAATATTAAGGCAGAAAAGAAAGAATGTGAACTAAATGGAAGACACAGTGACTAATACTGGATCGAAGTGAGCAGAAGAGCAGAAAAGACGGTGTGAAGTAAGAGAAAGCAGGTTGTTGGATGAAGAGATTGAGGATGACACATCAGAAAGGAAGAGGGATCATGGGCAACTCGACAAGAGGAAAAATCCACTGTTGGATGCTTTGGAGCACTGCATGAGAAGGAAGGAAAGATAGGCTGGCGAAGCCCTTAAAATGTGGGTCAAGATAACCTAGGGTTTTAGACACCTAGGGTTTTGGTATCTAGGGTTTTGGTATCCAGGGTTTTGACACTTAGGTTTTAACCTAAGGGTGTCTGAGAGATATTGTAATGTATAAATAAAGGTCTAAAGGACCTGGGATGGGTTGGTGCTAGGTTGGTTGAGAGTTCATTGTTGTTGTGTGATCAAGTGAGTATTATTGTGTGAGAAAGAAGTGTTGAGTGTGAGAGACTTCTGTTATTGTAAGATCTTCAGCTGGGTGCAAAGCTCAACCTTGCAATTGGGTGCACAAGGAGGGGAGAGACAAAGAGGAGAAGAAAGAAGATCTGCTAGCTAAGAGCGCAGACAATAACTGTATGCTTCATATTAATATATTATAAAGCACAGTTATGTGGATGTATCCCTGGAGAGAGGGTGAACCACGTATGTCTTGTGTTGTGTGTGATTTATGTTTTGTTCTCTGTCATTTGATATCTTTCTATTGTGATATTGTGTTAAATCTGAAATATAACTTGCACGGTAGGTTTAAGGAACATAAAGAATAACTAGGTGACTGTGTATTCTTGTTGTGAATCCACTCTGCATTTCCTCTAGTTGTAGACACATGTTTCCTACAAACCCCCATAGCTACTTCGAGTGAGACTGCATCTGCCTCACAGGTGTTTTCGAAAGGGCCAGTAGTTAGGGCTTGTTGGTGTGCACTTGGAGCTTGAACCCTGGGTCAGCCCTTGTGCCAACAAGCTCATTGCATTTATCATACGACTGTCATCATATGATGAGATGTCCGCATAGTACATGGATGATAAAACAAAGGAGAAGGCACTCGCAGAGGAAATGAAAAAGACCCATAGGACATAAAGAGGGTCACGGGGAATAATCATTAAGAGGATCAATGACCCAGCCACCAGGATGGAAACCAAATTAATGGCATGTAAACTCCTTCAGAAATGTTTTAATGAGGAGGTCCACATAGGAGTCGTAGTAGCAACAACGTAGTGTGAAAAAGGCACCATGTTAAGTTGGGCTCCTTACTTGTTGAATCTCTTCCTAGATGACTGCAAAGACGAGAATGACTTGGGGACCGAATTCCACTACTCATGGTTGATAGTTTTGATAGCACTGATAGGATGGGGAGAACCTACCTATTCTCACTTTTGTGACAAAGTGGAAAAATTCCATGCAGCACAATAAACGTCCTTAGGGAGCACTTCAAACCCTAACTGGAGAAGTGGGAATGCTCGCACCTTCACAATGTACCTGAGTGAAATGAAGGAGAAGACAACTAGTAGCTGGAGGATAACTCCAGAGGTGGTCGTGCAGTATCATGGGATAGCCAAGTTTAAGGCCATGAGACACAATATGTGGATCCAGGCATGCAGGGATCCAAATAAAGAGTGGTTTCAAATTCAATACTGCGTCAACGCAAGAGAAGTAGATTGGGTGATCAAGGACTGCGAGGATGACTGGAAAGTCCTAGTTATAACCAAAGAGATACCTAAGGACAAGAAAACCAAAGTAGGCTCATCACAGACATCTACAGGAGACATAAGAATGGCAACGCAAGGCACTAAATCAATAGGAGGAAGTGCAACAATGAAGAAACTACCTCCGAAGAAGAAGTCGGATCCTAAGCCAGTGACATAGAAAAAGGACAACACCCTAAATATGAATGGGCATATAGGGAAGAAGGAAAATGTCCCCATCTAGGAAGAACAAGAAGGGGGGGACACAATAGAACAAGAAACTCCAATGACGATAGTCCCAACATATGCAGGGCCACCCAAAAGGTCGATCATACAAATAGGGAGGTTGCACAAGAAAGCCAAGGCACATAAGGACATCCTGAAATACACAATTACCGAGCATGACACAGAGTTGGTAGCAGAGAGAGTATAGGACCACACAGATGAAGAATATGAGGAGGATGAGAACAAAAGGGAAAGAATCATGAAGGAATTTATGGAGGTTAAACAGGTCCTGGAACGACTACAAGCAACACAAACACAGGATAAAGGAAAGGGACCAATGAAGCGATCGACAGAGGAAGAGGACAAAGCCACGCATGATGATGAAGAAATAATACAAATCATAATGCAAGAAAGTCCAAATTTCAACATTACACGGGACATGTTACAAATAGAGGAGGAAATAGCGTAGAAGTCGCTAAAAGACTTGGAATAAATGGATTTTTTTTTATAAAAAATACCAACAAAAGAACCGTACATATTGAAATTTAGTATCATAGAGGAGGTATAGTCATAGGCCAGCGCTGATGCGACAGAATTGGAAGTCACAAGTATTTTAAGTCAATACTATAGTTGACAATAGAGCAAGTCAATATGGAGAAGCGGGAAGAGAAACAAAATGTGGATAACTTAGAAAATAAACTATAGAAAGTATTCAAAAGAGCAACGTAGAAGAACAAATACAGTTCATCGTGCAGACAATCAAGGGGCACAGACAAGAGATAGAGGAACTAAAGGAAAAAATTACACCTACAACCCTCCCTGAATTCACAGCCGAGAGAGAACAACATGAAACTACATACAAGTGTGATTGCAAGGGAAGCCAAGGAAGTCACAGAACTCTTTGACAAGACTTCGCAAATATGGACTAGTACTCTTGAGGAAGAGGAGAAGGTCCAACAATTGGATCAACAAGAAGAATAAGTCAATGTTTCAATGAAATATTTGAAGCAACAATAGAATTCCATGAGCATCACCAAAAGGTTGAAAGGAACGCAGGAGATGAAGAACATGCAGATAGAACTAAAGACTACTCATACAAATAAATAAGAAAGACAGGCTCAATTGGAGCCACTCCAGGTGCAAGCAACACAAATAATTACATAACTGGAGGTAGAAAAAACAAGGATGGAATAGTCTCATACAAATATCGCAAAGTTATTGAATGAACATATTACAATGTGGATGGTAGAGGCACTAACAGATAAAGTTGCACAAGCGAAAGAAAAAGGGGAGGAACTAGTAGGAAAGTTCCACAATTTGGAGAAGGTTGTGCAGGGAGTGCACATTGCCTGAGTGGCTCGGGATGAGCAACATGTCAGTGTTGGGTTCCTATTGGTGCAATACTATTTTGGGGAGAAAATCCAATTTTTGAGTGTGCGCCATATATGGAGAAAACACAACATGCCAAAGACCGAGGAAAAGCAGTGCAATGCACATGCAAAAAAACCTAGCCATGTTAGGGTTAGAATTTTTTATATGAATGTATTGGATATGATCCAATAGAGTAGTATAAACAAATGCCTAGCTTGTCACTCATCCGAGGGTTTCTATTCTCCTGTCTAGAAAACTCTTGTTCCTTCCTTTCCAACAATTCTGATATCTCCTTCTTATTCGACCTCCAAAACATCCCCTTCATCACAAATTCATGGTCCCTACAACATAACCATTTGTTAGCGCTTTGTGCGGGTTGTAAGACCCTAGGTTTGGTTCATCTATAACCAAAAAAACCCACCAGACACCAACCCTTTCGGCAT
>WSFP011437422.1:0-20946 GCA_009831015.1 Picea engelmannii
TGCTCCAAGTGGCCGCGTTGGCTGGGGCCGTGGATGTTTCCCCGTAGGGGTTTTACCACGTGAAAACATCGGTGTGTTGATCTTTGATCTGGTTATGTGAGTGGTTATTGAAGGTGTTCGTCCTCTGTTGGAATACCTGTGTTTTCAAACACCCTAACTTGTTCCCCCCCTTAAAAACAACCTTGTCCTCAAGGCTTGAGATTAAGAAATTGCTGCAAAATGGTAGTTGGTTCTCAAGTGGCATCTATTGGAGTTGTATTTTTCCATTGGACTAACTCTTCCTTGATGGTGCACTGATGCAGACGACGCTCATGTTGGTCCAAAGTTTCTTGTGGTTGTAGCCAAATGGAGCCTTCTTCGTCAAACTCGGGAAAGTTGGTTTGAGTTTGGCACTTAGTTCCAATCACCTTCTTTAAGAAAGAAACATGAAAAACAAGATGGAGCTTAGAATGACTGGGCAAAGCTAACTGATAGGCCACCTGTCCCACACACTTGAGAACGGTATAAGGACCATAAAATTTGGGCACTAGTTTCTGGCAATGGTCATCCTTGAGGGAATTTTTCTTATAAGGTTGCAGTGGAAGAAACACCTAATATCCTTCTGCAAATTGATGTTCAGAGCGACCTTGATCTGCTTGTTGCTTCATGTGATTCTGGGCCATGACCAAATTCTCTTTGAGGGCATGAAGAATAGCCTCTCGAACTGTGAGCATTTGGTTAACCACCTGGACCTTCGAGACACCTGGCAAGTATGAGAGAACTGAATGTGGCTTTTGTCCATATACTGCTTCAAAATGAGTCATGCAGGTAGATGTATGGTAAGAAGTGTTGTACCACCATTCAACTAGTGGTAACCATTGAGCCCATTGAGTTTTCCTTTTCGATGCAAAACACCTCAAATATGTTTCCAAACACTTGTTGACAACTTCAGTTTGACCATCAGTCTGGGGATGATAATTTGTGCTGAGATGCAATTGGGTGCCTTGTAGCTTGAACAATTCTTGCCAAAAATTGTTAGTGAAAGTTGGGTCACGATCAGAAACAATAGAATGAGGCATGCCATGAAGCTTGAAGACCTGATCCATGAAATGTTAAGCCACAGTGGAGGCTGTAAATGGGTGTTGAATAGCACATAAATGAGCATAATTGGAAAGACGATCAACTACCACCATGATGATAGATTTATTCCCTAATTTAGGTAAGCCTACAATAAAATCCATAAAGATATCCCTCCAAATAACAGGTGGAATTGGAAGCGGTTGTAGTGTGCCATGATCTTTGACTATTTCTCCCTTATTGCATTGAAAAACATCATATTCTGCCACAACATTGCCAACGTCTTGTTTCATACCATCCCAGAAAAAAGAACGTTTGACCCGGTCATAGGTTTTGGTAAACTCTGAGTGCCCAGTGGTGGGTGTAGCATGAAGCTCAAAAAGTACCATGGATTTAAGTTTTGATTGTTTACTTAAATACAAACGACCTTTGTATCAGAACTCATCATTGAGCCAAGAGTACCCTGGGGAAACTGATGCAATTGGGTGCCTTGTAGCTTGAACAGTTCTTGCCAAAAATTGCTAGTGAAAGTTGGGTCACGATCATAAACAATAGAATGACGCATGCCATGAAGCCTGAAGACCCGGTCCATGAAATGTTGAGCCACATTGGAGGCTGTAAATGGGTGTTGAAGAGCACATAAATGAGCATAATTGGAAAGACGATAAACTACCACCATGATGATAGATTTATTGCCTAATTTAGGTAAGCCTACAATAAAATCCATAAAGATATCCCGCCAAATAACAGGTGGAATTGGAAGCGGTTGTAGTGTGCCATGATCTTTGACTGTTTCTCCCTTGTTGCATTGACAAACATCACATTCTGCCACAACATTGTGAATGTCTTGTTTCATACCATCCCCCCAAAAAAGAACGTTTGACCCAGTCATAGGTTTTGGTAAACTCTGAGTGCCTAGCGGTGGGTGTAGAATGAAGCTCCAAAAGTACCATGGATTTAAGTTTTGATTGTTTACTTAAATACAAACGAACTTTGTATCAGAGCTCATCATTGAGCCAAGAGTACCCTGGGGAAACTAGAGAATTGGCTCGCAATTGTTGTATCAGATGTGAAATTTTGGGATCGTGTAGCCATTCCTGGCGAACAACTTGGAGCCAATCTGGTACAACGAAGGAGAGAGAAAAAAGGGACCCTTCATCTTCATATTTTCTAGAAAGTGCATCAACAACCACATTGTCTTTTCCTTTCTTGTAAATGATCTCATAATCATATCCAAAGAGCTTAGTCACCCATTTTTGTTGCTCTAGGGAAGAAATACGTTGTTCCAGAAAATACTTGAGGCTTTGATGATCTGTCTTAATTTGGAAGCATTGCCCCAATAGATAAGGGCGCTAAAGATCCACAACATGGATAATAGCCAACATTTACTTTTCATAGATTGATTTGCCCAAATTTCGCTTGGACAATTGTTTGCTGGTAAAGGCCAAAGGACGACCCTCTTGCATAAGGACTGCTCCAATTCCTTTCCCAGAAGCCTTTGTGAAATCAGGAAGGGCCAGGACTGGAGTGGTGCACATGGCCATCTTCAAAGTTTGAAAAGCCCGAGCAGCTGCTGGAGTCCAAGTGAAATAATTTTTTTTAAGGAGAGCAGTGAGAGGTGTCGCAATCTTTCCATAATTCTTAACAAACTTGCAATAATAACCTGTTAAACCCAAAAATCCACCCAAGATTTTGAGAGTCTTTGGGTGAGGCCAATCTTGCATATCTTCAATATTTTTAGGATCCACCCTGACACCATCCTTTCCAACAAGATGACTCAAGTACTCGACTTCTGAGGTGCCAAAAACACATTTATATTGTTTGAAAAAAAGTTGGTGTTGAGAGAGTAGATGGAGAATTTGATCCACATGAGCAAGATGGGTTGTCCAGGTTTTACTATAGATGAGGATATCATCAAATAAAACTAAGACAAAATGATGGAGAAAAGGACGAAAGACATGATTCATGAGGCTTTGGAAAGTGGAGGGAGCATTAGAAAAGCTAAAGGGCATGACCAAAAAATCATAGTGGCCCTCATGAGTTCTAAATGCAGTCTTAGGAACATCTGCCTCGTTCATACGTATCTGGTGGTAGCCAAAACGAAGATCAAGTTTAGTAAAAAAATGGGCACCACTCAATTCATCCAAGAGGTCATCAATGAAAGGAATGGAAAATTTGTCTTTAATGGTGAGTTTGTTGAGAGCACAAAATTCAGGACACATGCGCCAAGAACCTTTTTTCTTAAGGACCATGACAACAGGAGAAGAGTAGGGGTTCGTACTAGGGCAGATAACACCTGTGTTGAGCAATTCTTGAGCAATTTTTTCAATTTCATTTTTTGGGAAAAGGGATGATGATAGGGACAGGTATTGGTAGGAAGGATTCTAGGGATAAGGGGAATGGAATGATCATGAACACCATGAGAAGGAGGGAATCCACGGGGAGTGGAAAAAAACCACTTGATGTTTAGAGAGGATGGATTGGAGGTCCTGTGGTATAAAGGATTTCTCAGTCTCTTGAATGGCATGGAGTTGTGCAATAATGCAAGCATGACCTTTTTTGAGCAACTTTTCCATGCGATGGGAACTGATGATCTCCGAGGAACCGATGGTGATGCCTTGGAACTTATATTGTTGGCCCTCCTGGTCAAATTGCATGGTTAATTCCTTAAAATCCATGAGAATGGGACCCAAAGTCCTTAGCCATTTTACACCCAACACAATGTCACAACCGCCCATGCCGATAGAAAACATATGAGATTTCATGTGGTACCGACCAATTCAGAGACACATTTGCACAATGCCCTCCACATTTCATGGACCCGCCATTGGAAATCGTGATTTGAAAATTATTGACGACACAGATATAGAAATTAGTTTCTTGGGAAATGCAACAATGAATAAAATTATGGATGCTTCCACTATCAACAAGAATGATGACCTTCCTATGCTTAATGTAACCGATTAGCTTGAGGGTTTGGGGAGCAGAGAAGCTAATGAGAGAATTTAGGGAAATGGTTGGTTCTACTTAGGGAGGGTTTGAGAGAGGGGTCATGTCAGTGGGTTCATGTGACACAACCACAAGGGGAGCGTCAACATCGTAGTCTGAAACATCCTCCGAGATGGCCATAAAAAAGTTTTTGTTCCTTACACTTGTGCCCAGGAAAATATTTGTCATCACAATTATAACAAAGGCCTTTGAGTTGGCGTTTAGCCATTTCTTCCCTCATCAATTTCTGGATCTTTAGTGGAGTAGAAGGAGGAGTGGGAGTGACTGGTTTAGTGCGAGGAATAAAGGATGGTTTTCGGTTTTGAGAAGAGACAACATATTGTGATTCCTTATCTCTTTTGGTAGCGTCCAACCAACTCTGAGGCCGAGAAATGAGGACATGGGCACAAATATCATCATTGAGTCCACTGATAAAACATTCTCAGAAAAAGCATCAGACATGCCCTTTGTACGGAAAGCCAATCACTCAAAAGCGGCTATAAAGTCTGCCATTGTGCTAGATTGTTTCAACTTTGTTAAATGACCTAAATGGTTGGTGTCAATTTCAAAGCATTCATAAAGCTTTGCCACAAAGTGTGTCCAAGCCACATACCCTTGACAGGTATTTTTTCTCCATTGTCACCTTTTCCAACGTTCTTGATCTAGATGGAGAACACCATATCGGAGTTTGGCCAACTCATCTGTAATGCCATATAAAGAGAAATAATGTTCCATTTGAGTTACCCAGCCAGTGGGATCTGAGCCATCAAATTTGGTCACATCCACACGCAAAAGGCGTAGGTTACGCTGAAAGTGACGGGGCTGAAAATTCTGGGAATGAGAGGAAGTTTCACCTTCGGTTTGCAAAGGTGGATCAGATGAGGGAAGATCTGCAGAGATATGCAACTTGGCGCATATCATCGTAGTGAAGGAGACAAACTGGGTATTGAAGGATTCAAGCTGGGCAGTGAGGTCTTGTTTGAGGTCCTCTATTTTGGCGTCGATGGAGGAATGCATGTTTTTATTGATTGTGGCAACATTGGCACTGAGTTGTCTCACTTCTTGTTGGGTTTCTGTGAAATTAGAGTGCAAGGAATTGAAGCGAGCTTCCAAGTCTTGGCTACAGGTGTGGGCCATGCTGAAGAGGGAACATGAAAAGAGGCGGGTGGGACCACACAAAAAGTGGGTTATGGGGGAAGTGTACCAAAACGATCAGGGCGATGAGTGGAGTCTAATGGGGTAAAGCCCAAATAAGGGTGTTGGAAGGGGGTCGGGTCCATGAGAAAAAATATTTGTTGAAAAATGATAGGTATGACTGTGATAAGGGTGAAGAGAGAAATCCAATAGGATAGGTTTCAAATAATGGTGCCAACATGATCCAGACTTTTTTTTTTTTTTTACTCCTGTGGAATTATACTCCGATCTGAAGAATACTGCAGTGACGAAATGCCCAAATGCTTAACATGATGAAATGTGTAGTAATTTCGCAATCCAAATGCAGGAGACACAGGTGCGCGACAATAGATCTTGTCTGTTCTGTTTTTGTTTCCATCTCAAGGGTTCTACAGACAAGGGTTTTCCCTGTGCTATAGCTCTCTGATATACGTGCGGGGTCCAACAATAGTACTCGACTCAATATCTCAGGGCACCAACTAAGGAGGCTAGACTGTGCCTTTAGCTATACTACCTGACTATCTAGGTACTAGAGAGTATCTTCTCGAGTGTTGTTCTCGGTGGTACTATAACAATCAGACGACCGATCAATTTATCTATGGAGGGATTCAAGAGATCTAGGACAATCCCTATACAAGTGTTTTCTAATGCGCTACCACTCGAAGGGGTACCAACAAGGGTTACACAGGTGGACACCGGATGTGCGCTTAAGTACCACTTGTATTTATTGCGTGCATGGATCCCCGACTGCGGTTTTATGCACGTAATGATAGATCTCTGTAGCTTAAAGATGCCAGAATACATCTCTACCCTGGAAAAAATTTTAACCCAAAATTTTCTGTCGAGAAAGGTGCTCTGATACCACTTGTAATATTCCAAATATAAAATAGTATGCAGAACATAAATAATTAGCTAGAAATGGCAGATAAACAATGATATAACCAGAACTATACCACAATAATACCAAAATAATACCAAAATAACACCAGAAAGAGCACTTTGATTACTGAGAGCAATGTTCACTTGCCTCTTCGAGGGGGAAACCCCCAGTAGAGTAGAGCTCTATTAAAATAATATCCAAGAAAAAACTTCTCATACCCTCTACTCCTATTTATACTAAATATGTCTATCCAAAAGAACAATCTAGAGGAAGATCCTTCTAAAAGTGGAAGCTTTTATTAATGTCTTCTTACATTTGACTTATTTTTCCTTATTGTCAGGCCTTATTAATATCGACCTTTATTACATGGAAATATATTATTCTACCTACGTGAAGGGTTAGGTCCCTAACAAAATATTTTCATTTGTCCTTGAAAGAGGATTGGGATGGGGCTCCCACGTACCATAAAATGAAAAGACCCGAAAGACAGAAGAAGAACAATAAAAAACAACTTTGGTTTCACAAAGAAATGAGAAATGGAAGGCAATGTGACAAATGATTGTCGGAGAATGATAACAAGAAGAGTAGAAAAGTTGTTGCTTGAATCACTGTAATGAATTTTTTTTCTGAAATCTTCACTTGCTTGGAGGTGCTTCTTTCGTAGGTGCTTTCTGTGGTTGAGGTGGCATAATTGTTTCCACTGTTTTTTGTTGCTATGGCTCGGTGATTTTGATTAAGGATTTTCTTAACCAATCTTCAATATATACCCTCATGGGGGCCACTGTGATCTCATGCCTTGTATTTATCTTGATCAATTCATTCTCCATCTCTCTCAAGTCCATGCCCAATTGGTGAAATGTGTCGTTTACCTCATCATTTTTGTTGATGTATATGACTAGCCACCTTTCGACTTCCTCTTCGAAGAATTCTATTGTTTCAATAAACTCATTTTCCGAGGAAATTTTTAATACATGAAGTTGTTCTATTAATGTTTCTTTAGATGAAAGCATTGTATCCATTAATAGACTTGGGCCGTCAAGTTCGTTCGTGAGATCAACTAGCTTAAATAATAAGTGACCTCTTTTGTTTTTTAAAGAATCTAATTCACTTATCATTTCCCTCAAATTTTTAATTCTCTTAAACCAATATGCATTGATTTGTTTCATCTGGATATTTGAAGGAAGGTTCTGCTCTCTTCAGTTGATATTGCTTAATATTGAAACTCTGGTTGAGAATGTACCAACAACGTCCTTGTCGAAACCTTCATCACTCTCTAGATCCTTCTGAAGATATTCTTTAAAATTTATAATTCTTGTTGCAAAGTTAGTGGTGCTCTAAGAAGGATTCCAAATTTATTGAATCAAATCTATCCTTTTTTGGATCCCATCTCCAACTTATTTTTTATTGCTTGCAGTAAACTTGATGAACCGTTACATTTGTTACTACATTATGGGATATCTTCTAAAGTGAGAGTTGGTTGAATTGTACTCAAAGGTTCAAAAAACAAAGGTCCTGGAATTAAGGTTGTTTCTAATTCTTTTATTCTTTGTTTTAATTCCAAATTTTCTTTTTACATAGTACTAACAAACTATTTTAGGGCTTCTTTTGTTGCATCATGGAATTGCATAGTTTTTGATGGTGCAACCCCATCAAAATCAATTGTTGATTCCATTTCTCTGCTGACTTTTTATTTTTTGTATTAACCTTTTTAATTGACAAATTTTTGGACACTCGATTGTAGGTCGCATGGTGCAAAGTTACAGATTCCTCTTCGAAAATCACTGGTTCCTGGGTGACTAGGGATTCAATGTTTTCTCGAGTTTCCAATAGTTTTTCCTCAAAAAAACTAGGTTCTTCGATAAGGTCATCCACATCCATAGCTCGTGGGATTTTTTGAGTTTCAGGAACGCTTAACCCTGTTGTTTGTGTATTCCTTTTTCTCTTGGAAAAAGTATATACGATATGATATTTTTAAAGATTTTTCTTGGGTGGGTCCTTATGGCCTCCATCATCTGAGCTTTCTATCGATTTTTTTCTCATATTGATACCACTGCTCCTATGATTTGTTCTTAACGAGGTACTTTTCTGGGAAACAATTTGTGAATTGATATTTTTATCTGCTACTTCTCTGCCATGTTGTCGGTATCCTTCATTGGTACTGATCAATTCTTCCATGTCATTTAAAGCTTGGTCGATCGTGGTATTAGGCATATCTAAATTATCTCCACCTCCTTCTTTACAAAAGGAGAGAAATAAGTTTGAATGGACAATAGAGTGTGAATAAACTTTCCAACACTTGAAGGAGTTACTTACTAGTGCACCTATTTTGAAGATTGTTGTTCTAAATGAAAATTTTGTAGTATGCATAGATGCATGCAAAGAAGGACTTGGTGGATTCCTTACTCAAAATGGACATGTTATTAGTTATGAGCCCAGGATGTTTAAGGAACATGAGAGGAATTATGCTGCACATGATTTGGAGTTTGTTTCCATAGTTCATGCATTGAATATGTGGAGGCACTACTTAATGAGGAACAAATTTGAATTGAGGATAGACAATAGTGTTCTGAAATATTTGTTTGAACAACCAACTTTAAATGCCAAGAAAACAAGATGGCTGCAATTTTTAAGTGATTATGACTTTGACATAAAGCATGTCAAAGGAAAAAAAATCATTGACGCACTCAACTGAAAGGTACATATCACACATGCTATAACCATTAGTATGCATAGCTCATATTTAAAGAGTTGAATTTTAGATGTTGTTGTTACAGACTAACATTACCTACAAGTAAAATAAATCTTACAACGGGAAGAGGTACATAAAAAAAATAAAAAGTACAAGATGAGAAAATATGGAATATTTATTCATAAAAACATAATTTATGTTCCTAACTCTAGATAATTAAGGAAGTTGGTGTTAAAAGAAATGCATAATGTTCCATATGTCGGACATCCTAGTTACAAAAAAATAATTGCAACAATAAGAAACCAATACTTTTGGTCAGGAATGAAAAAGGATGTCATTGATTACAGTGCGAGGTTCATTCAATGTCAAAGAGTGAAGTCTAAGCATAGACACCCAACAAGTTTGCTACAATCATTACCAATTCCAGAGTGGAAATGGGAAGTGCTAACTATTGATTTTATCACCAAGTTTCCCAACACAACAAGGAAACATGATTAAATAATGGTAGTGGTAGATAAATTGAAGGCTATTCATTTCATTCCAGTGAAATTAAGTCACAAGGAAGTTCATATTGCAGAAATTTACATGAAGGAAATTGATAGGTTGCATGGGATATGTAAGGAAATTGTTTCAGATAGAGATCCATAGTTTACTTCAAACTTTTGGAGAGGGTTATTTAAAGGATTTGGTACAAATCTGAATTTTAGTACAACATACCATCCATAGTCATATGGGTAGGCAGAGAGAGTGAACCGAGTGATTGAAGACATGTTAAGAATGCATGTGATGAATAAGCTATATGAGTAGGAAGATCATTTGCATTTGGTTGAGTTTTCCTACAACAATGGGTATCGAGTTTAATTAAAGATAAGCCCATTTGATACTATGAATGGTAGAAAATGCAATACTCCAATGAGTTGGGACAACCCAGTAGACAGAGTAGTACTTGGGCTAGAATTGCTCAAGGAGATGGAAGAGAAGATGTTTAAATTAAGAAAAATATGAAAGCAACAGAAGGTAGACAAAAGATTTATGCACTTAAGAGCATGACAACCAAAGAATTTAAATCAGGAAAGTATGTATTTTTGAAAGTGAAGCCTAAGAAAAGCTCATTGAAATTGGGTAGTTGTACCAAGCTTGCAACCATATTGTGTGGTCCATTTGAAATATTGGATAGAATATGAACAATTGCATACATGCTTGCATTGTCTACTTCCATGAATGTTCATAATGTATTTAATGTATATTTGTTGAAAAAGTATGTTCATGATCATTGATTGGACTTTGTTTCAGTTGGAGCTAGAAGGATATTTCCAGGTACTGTTGAAATTTATGGTAAGTTGATGCAATTTAATTTTCTTACTATTTTAGCATAAACTAAACCATAACCATTTTGCAGCAACACAATGGTTGCGATAAACCAAGATCACAAGAAGAATAACCATGCACAAGACCACAAGAAGTATCCTAGGAAACCCTTCTCTACAAGGGAAGAAAACCTAGCCAATCCTTTGCTATATTCTCAAGAGAAAGACCTCCCACACCATCACCAAACCTAGCACACAAGAGAGTGTTGTAATTCTCATAATTTCAGACCACAACTTCTGAAATCATGAGATGACACAATGATAAGTGTGTTTCCTCAATGGGGATTAAACTTTATTTATACAAGACTTATCACATCAAATGATGTGTCTATTGGCACAATAGGGGCGACCTCAATAACTCAGAATATAATTAATAATTACAATATTAATTATCTTTTACATTAATTATCTTTCACTTTATGGTGGGGCCGACCTGTACCATTTACATCACAATTAGGGTTACATGTAAATCTTACTCTTATACAATATAGCAAGGGATCTCACACACCCACTAGGGGTACGTCCACCTATGCTCAGCCAGAGGGACGTCCAAGTCAACAAATCTCTATCTCACTGTGTCTCACATGAGAATCATCTGGACACACACTCACTAGTGCTCAACCACTAGGATTACGTCCACTTGTGCTCATCCACAGTGACATCCTACTCAACAGATATCTATCTCACTACATCTCACAGGAGAATCAACTGGAGTACCACATTGTCTCAACTCTCTGCACAGAGGAAAACAGTAAACCCATCACATGGGCTCCTTCACCCCTCATAGGGGTACACATCATTACATCTCTGTCTCAGAGAGAACGAAACACCCAACTCATGGGAATCTTCCCTTCACAGGGGCACACAACGTTCCATATATGTCTCAGAGAGGAGAAACACACCCATCTCATGGGAACACCCAACTCATGGCCTTCTCACCCCACACAGGGGAACACAACATTCTATCTCCATCTCAGAGAGGAACTACACACCCATCTCATGGGCACACCCAACTCATGGGCTTCCTCACCCCACACAAGGGCACAAAACGTTGCATCTCCATCTTAGAGAGGAACAACACACCCACCTCATGGGCACACCCAACTCATGGGATTCCTCACAGGTCGACTCACTCAGTCTGTGTCCTGGAGGATGTCTCACATAGTTGTAATCATCAACACTCCCTCTCAGCTAGGGAGGCATTCTCCATCAGGACAAGTCTCTCACGAAAGTACTCGAACTTTGTCTTGGTTGTAGTCATCAACACTCCCTCTCAGCTAGGGAGGTATTCTCCACTAGGCCAAGTCTCTCACGAAAGTACTCGAACTTCGTCTTGGAAAGTAGTTTGGTGAAGATATTTGAAATCTTCTCATGTGTAGGAAGGTACTGCACGTGTATTACTTTCCTCTGCACCATGTCTCTGATATAATAATATTTTATCTCAATGTGTTTCGATCTATCATGAAACACAGGGTTCTCATAGAGATTCACACTACTCTGGTTATCAGAATGAATAATGGTAGGTTCCATCTCATGATCAAATAAATCAGTCAAAATTTTGTGAAGCCACATTGCTTCGTAGACTGCCATACTCAATGTTATATACTTTGCTTTTGTGGTACTCAAGACCAAAGAGATTTGTTTCCTACTGCACCAGAAAACCATGGAAGACCCCAAGGTAAAACAACAACCAAAGGTGTTCTTCTGTTCCATTGCGCTCCCTACCCAATCGACATATCCCTGCAAACTCAAGTCTACACTAGAGGCATATCTCAGGCCATATCCAACTGTGCCTCGTAGATATCTCAATACATGTTTCACTGCTATTCTGTGAGTCTGTCTTGGCTGACTCATGAATTGACTAAGTACATTCACTGCATAGAATATATCGAGTATGGTGTTAACCAGATACATCAGTGATCCAATCAGCTGTGGATCAATCTCGTATGAATCATCATCATTCAATTTCTTCAAATCCATCACCATCGGTGTAGGCATGGATTTTCATTATGTCATACTCAACTTCTTTAATATCCCCATTGTATATTTTCCTTGACTCAAGAAAATCTCATCATTCCTTTGCCATACTTCTTGTCCCAAGAAGTAGTGCATCATACCCAGATCCTTCATCTCGAAATAAAAAGTCAAAGCTTGCTTGTATCCAACAACAAGGATTCCTAAATAAGTCACCAAAATCAGGCTCTCATCACCAACAATGTAATAATATAGGTTTGGATCAGTAACACTCTTGCTAAAACCAAAACTCATCAAGGATCCATCCATCTTCTCGTACCAAGCATGAGGTGTCTACTTTAGTCCATACATGGATTTCTTCAACCTGTACACATGAGATTTATCATCGTATATCACAAATCCCTCTGGTTGCTCGATGTAAACTTCTTCCTCAATATCACCATTGATAAGGGTTGTCTTTACATCCATCTAATGTAGTTTTCAACTCATGGATGATAGTACGTATGGAAGTGCATCGAGATACTGGATCAATTTGTCTCATCATAGTCCACTCCCCCTGCTTGTGAGAATCCTTTGACTACAAATCTCGTTTTGCATTTATCGACACTTCCATCAGTGGCATGCTTGATCTTATAGATCCACTTGTAAGTCACTTGCAGACTTCTCTTCTGATCTAGGAACAATATCCCATACATCATTCTTCAAAATGGACTAATACTCTTCTGTCATGGAATCTTGCCATACCTATTGACCTGTTGTTTCTCCATGACAAGAAGGATCTCTATCAATAGTATGGCTAAAGAATAGCTCAAAAAATATTTAGTCTCTTTCTCTCTCAGAATGTCATGCATGTATCTCTGCCTCTTGTGGAGTTTGTTAAGACTAGACATGCCTTTTATGGCCTTCTGCAAAGTCCCTAGGAATATCAACTGGAACAACTGGATCAACTGTATCAATGACTATCTCCCTCTGGACTATTGAAGAGGAAGAAAGTATTGTCTCTTCTTCTCAATTAGTTTGACTCCTTCTAAGTCAAGTGACTCCCTCTAAATTTTGAAGGATAAACATCTTCCTTTGTTGTTAACATGCCTGGAAAAAGAAAACAAACGAAAGGAAACAAGACAAGAATATCTCCTAGAGGAGATTCATGAGTACATCTCTAGAATCAAAAAAATTTGAAGATTTTTGTCACATCTACAACACCTACTTGTAATGTAGCAACCTTAGAAATGTAGATTAGAGGCATGATAATTAAAACAATCAAACCTGGAGTCTTCACTTCTAGTGTGGTGTTCCTCTAAATACACCGAGATCCCTTTGTATCCACGATTGCAGCAAGGGTTTCTTCTCCATAGACTAGAAGTAAAATTATGTTGTTGTAGCTTCTTGTGGCCACCTGCCATTGCTACATTCTATAAATAGACTTGTCTTCCCCTATAGCCACCATTCATATCTCTAACGAAGTCTGCATCAACATTGTAGCTATTGTAGCTGGGGTGGATTTTCACTTTGGTCTTCATGCTCAGGACAGACCACAGACTTGGTCCTTCTATACCGTCACTTGTGATTTACATTAGTTTTGAGTTATGCTGGAGAAAATTCCCTCATAATGATGCATTTTTCATGACTGTTCATAACTCCTGGATATCAAGCTGTCTGGGTGCTATTCTCAAAGACAAGATGGAGATCCTCCAACTTATATGTTCCAGAACATCAACCCTAGAGGGTACTTCATTATTCACTTAATCGGCCTTATATTTCTACTGAGAATCACCCTCAATACAATATCCTTCATCTGCTACAACAATCTTCTCTATCGATCTTCAACAACCCTCAATTCCCTTTGTTTCTCTTTGCCTCAAACCACTCTTTGTTGCCTCAACAAACCATGTTTCCACTATCATCTTAATTTGATGAACATGGATCTAATAAATCTTGTATATTCCTTCAATTCCACTCAACAAACATCCCCAGGTACATACTCAATATTCTCACAACTGTTTCAATACTTACTCTGTCAGTGGCTTGCTCAGTTTAGTCATATATGTGCATGCTCCTTGTTATTTCATGAATGTGCTTTGCCACTCCATTGTGAAAGTACTGTAACAAGTTTTCTGCCTCAGGTTTTCTGTACACAAATATTAAAAACTCGGACTCATCCCTTTGTTGCCTCAGAAAGTATTGTAACAGGTTTGATGTACACAAATATTAAAAACTCAGACTCATCCCTTTTGTTGCCTCAGAAAGTACTGTAACAGGTTTACTGCCTCAGGTTTTATGCACTAAGAACATGCCTAACAACCTTGACTTTATTGCTCATAAAACTTAGCTCTGCTAGCAGCCTCAGCCTAACCCTCATCCTCCTATAGGTCTGTTGTTATGTACTTTTAACTGTGTTTTTAGGTCTGCTGATAGGACCTTCAGCGACAACCTAGAGGGGTATTTTTATACTACTGTTTTCCTTTAAGAAAATGGCATGCGACCAACTTAGAATGTCACCACAGAGTTTATAAAGGTCCGACCCTTCTCTGCTAGCAACCTCAACTTTCCACGACCTTCCTTTATCAATGTGCAATGATCATCTTTAGGACCTGCTCTGATACCATGTTGAATTTTATGGCAAGATGATGCAATTTAATTTTCTTATTGTTTTAGCATAAACTAAACCATAACCATTTTGCAGCAACACAATGGATGCAATAAACCAAGATCACAAGAAGAATAACCATGCATAAGAACACAAGAAGTATCCTGGGAAACCCTTCTCAACAAGGGAAGAAAACCCAACCAATCCTTTGCTATATTCTCAAGATAAAGACCTCCCACACCATCACCAAACCTATCACACAAGAGCGTGTTGTAATTCTCATAATTTCAGACCACAACTTCTGAAATCATGAGATGACACAATGATAAGTGTGTTTCCTCAATGGGTATTCACCTTTATTTATACAAGACTTATCACATCAAATGATGTGTCTATTGTCACAATAGGGACGACCTCAATAACTCATAATATAATTAATAATTACAATATTAATTATCTTTCACTTTATGGTGGGGCTGACCTGTACCCTTTTCATCACAATTAGGGTTATCGGTAAATCTTACTCTTAGACAATATAGAAAGGGATCTCACACACCCACTAGTGCTCAGCCAGAGGGACGTCCAAGTCAACAGATCTCTAACTCACTACGTATCATAGGAGAATCATCTGGACACACACTCACTAGTGCTCAACCATTGGATTATGTCCACCTGTTCTCATCCACACTGGCGTCCTACTCAAGATGTCTATCTCACTGCTTCTCAAAGGATAATCATCTAGAGTACCACATCGTCTCAACTCTCTGCACAATGGAAAACAGTAAACCCATCACATGGGCTCCTTCACCCCTCACAGGGGTACACATCATTTCATCTTTGTCTCAGAGAGAATGACACACCCAACTATTGGCACATGGGAAGACCCGGGGTTCAACGCACCAACAACGCACCAACAAAACCCTAACTATCGGCCCTTTCAAAAACACCTACGAAGCAGAGGAAGTCTCACCCAAGGTAGAGGCAGGGGTGGTTGCAGGACTCTAGTGTCTTCAACCTTAGCTGGGACATAGATCTGTGATTGTAACACCTTAATAGAGCACTTAGTTATTACAGTTCGTTAGTATTCATCTTTAGTTCACAGCGCAACTAAACCCTAACAACATATCAACATAGTATTCACATAGACCCAATATATTCAATAGAGTCAATGACTAAGCATACTAACATAGATCAGATCGAGCATTCACTCACATTATTCAACACTAAATATCATATCAGATTCATCTATCATCTAACGTCGCACTAAGCATTTAATTATATAAAAAAGAGAGCAACCATAAAGCACAAAGCATTCACACCACATGATATATGTGGTTCAACCCCACCCTGGGGCTATGTCCACCAACTCTTCATCTTCTTTATTAGCTTCCTTCAATATTCTTACATGCATAGAGCATCAAGATCAACTTCGCAGAGGATAGGAGATCTGCACACTCTTCGCTAGATCCTCCTTCCCCAAGCTAGGTTACAACACAAAGCCTACATACAGTTTCTTACGGTCACTTTCACTTAGCTCTGCAAGTCTCACACAGTATGCATGAAGCACTTACAACTATTACTTGCACTTAGCACAACTTACAGCTCTTCGATCACATAGATCGAATTTGTAGTTTTTTACTTACTTCGCCTAGCTACTTATTTATACCTTACAAAATAGGCCTAATAATGGGTAAACCCATGGGTCGACATTCCCATACCCATTACATAATCCCAAAACCCAAAAAGGCCCTAAAAAGGGGCTGAGATCCCGCGACCTTCACTTCGTCTTGCACTCCTCCTTCGATATCTTGTCGAAGTCCCAAAAATAGGTCAAACATGACCAAGGATCCTCAAAACTTGGTCAAGGGTCAACATGCCCTCAACACTCACTTGTGACTCGTCCCGAGTCACTCTGCTTTAGGAAATTTTTCCTCAAAAGCCTCGATCTTGGCTCAAGCTACTTCGACTTGTTGCTATGGCATGGCCTCTTGTTCAACGAACTCTTGGATGATTGCTTTGTTGAGAGGTCCCTCTAAGTGTTGTTCAGATGTAGTGACGACTTGCTCCAGTTATGCTCCTCAACCTTTGATCTTTGAGAATAGTTGGCAAGAATCATCCTGTATAGGTTGGAGCCTTTGAGTCACTTCCATGACTTTGCCCTAAATAGTGTGGACCTGTTGTTGAGCAGTGCGCTGCTCTTGGGATAGTTTCATCCTTTCGACAGTTGACAGGGGCTTCAACTACACCTGTATTGTTTCTCCTTGCTTCTTCGCCTCTTGGAGCTGTGACTCCAGTGCCTTCAGTTATGGATTCTTAGTGAGTCACTCATATGTCTGGGCACTGCGATCACTTAGTTGCTTACATTCCATGGCGAGGGCCTTGATTCTTTCAACTGTGCTCTGGGCAGTTGCTTCTCTTTGATCCCTTACATCCTGCAGAGTGTCGGGCACTGTGCATAGTTCTAAGTATGATATTCTTTGATTTAGTTGTTGGATAGCTTCCACGAGCTGCTCTACTTGATGCTCGATGTGGTCTTTTGCCTTTATCTCTAAGCCTGTCACAGAGCGAAGTGCTCTGTTGACTTCTTCTTTCACTTCGAGTTGCTTTGTGAGAAATTGTTATTTGTCTTGTTGAATCTGTGCCTTCTCCTCTTCAAACTTGGTCTGGAGAGCAACCTTCTCCTACTCTACAATTTGACGTTGTTCTACGAGTACTTCTTTCACTTGCTTCAAGGCCTAGGTGGCTTGTTCAGTTTCTTCTTGTGCGTGATGAAGGCGAGCTTTGGTCGCATCAACCAATCGATGAAGTTGGGCTAGCTCATCTCCCAACTCTGGTTTTCCTGATGGAAGGGGTGCAGTGGACACTGCACGACTGGACTGAAGGGCCTGCTATACTTCTTGGAGTTCGACCTTGATTATGTCGTACATCTCCTCCTGATTGGATTCCTATTTCTGCAAGATTTACTGTGAGGCATCATTTACAACTGCGATGATGAAGTTGAAGTCATCAACAGTGAGAACAATCTGCATCTTGGTCAACGTGGCTCTGGATTTATTTCAGGAAGAGGGTTTCAGGAGAGAAACCTTCCTCTTCTTCAAGGGACCAGGCTCATCTCTAGGCAGTGTTACTTCACCTTGCTACTGCTCATCTTCTTTTCCATTTATCTCTTCTACTTTGTCATCACCCCCTCGGCCAGGTGATACTGAAGCAATCTTTTCTGAGGCATTGCTTAAGTGTTGGACTTCTTCGGTCTTCTTCCTTCTACTGGTTCCAGGTGTGTCATGTTCTTTGTGAGCGGTCTCCGGGCTGTCAAGTTCATGATCAGACATCTCTGCAGGGTCAGCAGGGATAATGAATTTTGCTGACCAATCCTTAGTTATCTCCTCGAGGTCCTCTTTTGTGAGCTTGTAGTATGACTGAAGCTCCTCCTTATGCTCGTCAGCTCGCGCAGTGATATAGATGAAGTGTCGATCTGCAGAGAACTTCTTGAGGGGTCAAAATTGTTGTAGGGTGTTCGACGTCATGCGAGGTTCAACTTTGATAGCCCTCTTCAGTTGGAGATAGTATGTGTGAAAGACTGTGTTCGACTACCACTATTTTCCCATGTCGTTTCAGTACCAAAGCGTGGCGAACTTCGCAGCAAGCGGCTCGAACGACTCAATGTTTGGGAAGGTCAGACCTTCTGGCATATCCCAAGCAATAAACGCGATGAGGATCAAGATCCAGCTAAAGTGGAACTCTTAGCCCTGATCTTGTGCTTCCCGACAGTCTAATTCCAGCTGATTAACTAGGTACTTCGTCCAGTTTATCTGTACGCCTTCCACGCATTTCCCTGCGAGGTCAATGACAAAGCCTGTGACCTGCGTGGGCCTGTTCTTCCTTAATAGATTTCCTGCAATTAATTGGCATGCTAGGTGCATTGTTCCATTCTGGATGGAGGCTACCTTGTAGCCTTGCGTCCTCTTCTCAACATCGTCGTATGTATCCTTGATATTTTGGGCTAATGTGTGATCTATGGATTTCTTTGGATAGAAATCTCGTGGGTCGGGTCCTTGCATACTTAATCTGGTGATCCTATGGATCAATATCGGATCGACTGTGATACGACAGTCTGGCCATAAGTATCCACCATGGTAACATGAAAGTAGGAGCTTGACACAGGCGTTAACTTCATGGTGCCTTCCAAAGTGTGGGATTTTCATTACATTAAACAGGGTGGACTTCGCGAGGTTCATCGTCCATGACTGGGGGATTATCTTCGAGTTATTTCCCTTCGTCCTGGTCAAGTATTTATATGGGGCGAGCATACTATGGTTCTTGCGGTCTCCTAAGTTGAAGTTGGTGAACTTCAACGTTGTGATCTTGTCCTGCTGTGCTTGAACTGCGCGTATTCCCCTTCGGGAGGTACACAGTAATCATGTTGTACCCAAAATCTCTTGGCACACTATCACGACTCACCACACCAGTCAGAGGCGGGATGTATTCAGGTAATATGGTTGGGATTAGCTTCACATTTTCTAGGTCATCTCTTTGCTTGGTTCTCTTTTCTGTGATGACTCGGGATGGTCCGGATCCACGAGCAGTCGATGGAGAGGCTTGTACTCCTCTTGTCGATGATGCTTGTACACCCATAGACATATACATTACTCTTTCAGTCATGAGGTCGATGAGTACCTCCTTCACAGACTCTTCGACTGTGCTAAGTTCTTCGGACATACATGCTCGTGGTTGAATATCTCGAGTTTGAAGAATAACTACTTAATGCAATGGGATGGATGGTGATGGCTCTATGATCACTGCGTGAAATCAACTAATCTACGGGCTCAAGTAATCATGGTTGGAAAAAGTGTTCTCAGTGCAAGGTTCGATGGAATAAGTATATAACTAGGCAACGAATCTCTCCAATGGGCGAGAAGCCTTTATTAATTCAGTTCTGTCCGTTATGACACGGTCCCAACGGTCTGATGGCGAGATTTCTGACCATAAATGTCGTTCTAAATGTTTGGGGTGACAGTCTAATGGTTATACTGTTTCAAACGACTATATTTATTTGCCATGGTGAAATTCCATGTGACGTTGTTCTGATATCTTGTCGAAGTTCCAGTTTTGTAAATTTTCCTTCTGCGAAGTTCCCTCTAGAACCTTCTGTAACTTTTCGATCTTTTATCTCTTCTTGCTTAATTTTCTAGCATTCTTTCCAGTGAGCTTCGTCTCGATATTCCTCTTTCCATTCTGATTCTTATCTCCTCTTGGCATAGTAACTTTGCACTGTTGAGATTCTTTCTTAGGATTCAAGGGCAATACTTCTTCTCTATCAGGGGTAGGTGCTTCAGTCTTCTGTGAGTCTTCTTGTGTTCTTTCAACTTCGACATCCAAGTATCTGGTTTTAAATAGCTTCGATCTGTTATCTTGTTATGCAATCAAGTGTGCAGTCCTCCTAGTCATGAAATCTTTTAATTCTTTTTTTTTTCTGCTCTAAGACTTCTTCTTCTTTCCTTATGGACTGATCCTATTCAATCCAAGGTTTTCCTAGTAATATAGCAAATGATGTGTTTTTTCTCAATAAATTTAACAACCTCAAAATATTCTTCTATTGAAGTTCCATGAGTGCTCATAGATATCTGGGTAAGTTTTCCACATAGGGTTATCAACTTTCCTCTAAATAATCCTATTCCTCCCAATGAAGGAATCATAATAGGCATTCCTAAAATTTCCCAAGTTCTTTCTGTCATGATATTCACTTGTGTTTCTTCATCTAGAGTACAGTCAATGTCGAAGTCTCCTATTCTTACTTCTATTTTCTCCTTCTCTTTTAATATCTTTGATAGATTAGTATCTCTGTGGTCATTCAGGGTTTCTTTCATCTATAATAGTACATCCTCTCATTCCTTATGGGGTTCTACCATGATCTCAGTTTAGTGACCTTTCTCAGGGTCTACTTGTTCCATATTCATTCTTTCAATCTTAGCAATCATTTTAGGGCAATCCAAAACTTCATGATCCATAGCTTTACAACAAAGACAACTAGGTTTTCTACCAGGGAAATCCTTAGCAAGATGTCCCGGTCTTCTGCAACTGTAACAAAGGGTTAATCCTCTCTTTCTCTTAAATGATCCCCATCCTTTCCTGTAATGCACTATGATCACGATAGCTAACCTACAAAAAATTCTTTCTATGATCCTGCATCCATTTGTTAGTCCCAACATTCTTTCTATGCATAGGAATAACATAT
>WSFP011437426.1:0-20946 GCA_009831015.1 Picea engelmannii
TCCAGGAGAGGATATAGATGGAGATGAATATATGTCAACATGCCAACATTGGAGGTGGTGATCATAGAAATGTGACTAAGTATATAACTAGAAAATGATAATACATGGGAACGAGACAAGGGAAAAAGGACTAAGTATCTCGCATAAGAACATCTAGTGTTTGATTATTAATGAAAATGATTTCGAACCCATGCTGAGTTCTCATCAGTTAAGGCATAAGTTGCAGATCACAGAAGTATCTTTTGTACCACTGTTTCCAGTTACCAGTAGTAAGAGAATTGTTGATGTATATCAGGAAGGACGGGAAGTTGTTGGTAATGGAAGGCAACAACATATACTTTCAAGGAATTTAATGTATATGAGGAACCCATGGTGTAATTGTAGATCATGGATGTTTTGAGTGAAATATGTATATAGCGTACCAATAAACAACCGAGTTCGTAAGCGTCCACCCCGTAGCGGAGGCCATAAAATTGTCTAAGTATGGAAAGGAACAACAGTCGACCCGATATGTCATGTGAGGATATAGATGTAGATGAAGATGTGTCAGCCCACTAACTCTAGAATTGAATACCATAGAAAGGAGACTAAGTATATATCTTGAAAGCGATAACGAGTGGGAAGAAGAAAAGGCCAGCTCGTATGTGCCAACCCAACAATCGTGACCATAAAATTGCCTAGGTATGGAAAGGAACAACGATCAGTCAGATTCGTCATGTGAATATACAGATGGAGATGAAGATATGTCAGCCCGCGAACCGTGCAACCGCCCATCATAGAAAGACGACTAACTATAAAACCAAAAATCCATAATGGATGGGAAAAGGAAAAGGAGAAAAGGGATAAGTATATGACAGTCAAAAAACCTTTTTTTCCCATTTATTAATGACAATTTTTTCGAACCCCTACTGGTTTCTCACTAGTAAAAGCATAAACTACAAATCAATGAAGTTATTTGGCTGCAAGATGTATATGATGGAACAGGGGACATAGGCACTGGATACCACGAACCTGGGGCTTGGTGGCCAGATAACTCGCTAAGTATTGGCCAAGAGATAAATTCCTTATCATTTATTCATCATGTATTCCTTACAGACCATAGAAGTTGTTTGGTTGCAATATGTATATGATGGAACATGGATGGTATGGGATTAAATGCGCTCGAGTACACACACATTGTGTCAACATACTGAATAGGAACATTGCATCAACACTTGAGCTGGCTTGTTGTAACTCATTAATTCATTCTATTTACGGAACCCGAAGAATGGAAGCATGAACATCCTCCAAATTCTTTCTTTAAATACAGGGCCAACGCCACATAAGTATGGCTTATGAAAAATTATTCTTAAATGTAAAATGTAAGCAATGAGCAGAGAAGGATTTATTTAAATTGAAGTAGTGGGAAACAAAAATAAAATATTTTCGTCCATGTTTAATGACACAGGAGAAGGTACAAAATAAAATTAAAAAAAAATACCAGAGATTGGAAAATACTATTAAAAAATAAACCAAAATTATTCTATATTCAAATAAGATGGGTTGGAAAATATAGTTGAGGCTATTTTCCACAACGATTGCGATTATGTCTGTCGAGGAGCAATAAAAAATATGTACATTGATGAAGCTTCTTGGCATTTTTCTTGACGTTCAAGCCCTTTATTCATAAAAAAATGAATTGAATATCAATTCTGAGGTTTGTACTTAATAAGTGTTGCCAAGTACATCTATCCCAATTTTTTTAATAACTTGTCTCTTCCAGATATGCCCTGCTTGCAATGTCTTCTTATTCAACATTCCATTCTTTTTCAAGTATTAATTTCCCTCTGTCATCCAAAACTTAAGGTTTAAGGTGCTTTCCTTTCAATGTTCCTGACCCTTGACATCCGAGACAACTTAGAAATGCGATTCAGGCCAATCTCAAAGTGGAGGGAGTCATTTTATGTCACAATAGCCATGGAAGGGGAAAAAAATTCAAGTATGTTGTGACTGGTATTCTCCTTGTATTCGATCATCTGGTTGGTTGAAAATCCTATCTGAAGATTTGTATGTAGAACTTATTTTCTTTATTACAATAAATTGGAAGAAATGTCCAACCTAGTTGCAAAATGAAAATCTGTTGAGGTACATAACTTATTCGGCTAACATATCTCTGGCAAGTGCATCAAATGTTGCAGAACACATCAACATACATCTGGAAAGTGCATCAAATGTTGCAGATCACATCAAAATATATCTTTCCTCATAGCAGTGGCAGGTATGGCAGCCCACAAAAATGTCTGGAATGTTCAAAGGTGATGCCAAATATGTGGATTCTGCAACTACATCCAGAGGAAACTGAAAAAACTTTAACAAAGAACATGGCTTTCTGTCAAGTCAGTTACCAGACCCACATGTAGGTCATCAAACTTTGAAATAAAAACTTTTGCGATGATAATATGTCGTTTTATCCACCCATACATTTTTTGTTACCTGCCTCTGGTTACATTCACAAATGGAATAATATTTTGCATCATTTATGAGCATGACATGCCATTTTTGCAAGCCATTGTAAATTGGCTGCCCCTGAGAAACACAAATTATTGTGGGATCTGCAGAATTCGATACACTTGCCAAATCTGTATTCTTGGAAGAAGATATATACTTCAATGAAGAACTATTTTGCACCTGACCTGAAAATCCATTACAACTCCCAGCAAGAAAAAAAAGAAGTTCAACAAACAAATCTCCAGGCAGCCTTTTCAACCAACCAAAGCATCGAACATAGGGATAACACCAACCATAACATACTTGTTCTATTTTTTTCCTCCTCTCCGAGTTTCTCTTCTATAACAATTCCTTTTTTTTTACTCAAAGCTCACGTCACATAAAACCAGTCTCTCTTCTTTCATCTGGGCCTCAATCACATCTCTAAGTTGTCTTACATGTCCATGACCAGGAACATTATAACGATGGCACCCTAAATCACAACTCTTTGATGATAGAGAGAAATGGCGATAAGTATTTAAAATCAACACTAGATGATGTTCTGTAGATTTTATGTTAATTTAGTTTAATGACAGATATTCTGGATATTTTTTCTTATTAATTCCATTCTTTTCGAATATGTATGTCGAACAATGACTAATAGAACATATTAAAATTCCCATATTTGAGCAGATTCTCAAATCTAACATCTAAGATATGCAAAATATTAAAGAGGGGCATGACATCAAGGCCTCTATGGGTGACACATTCATGGACTATGCTGAATCTTTTAAGAAAACTAAAAGACCACAAATAATAATAATAATAATAATAATTGTTTTTGCAAATTCAAAATGCAGGAAAAAGAAATTACCAGATCCCATAATATTTACCTGTCTATTCATTTTAATGGGAGATGTCCTCACACTTTCCAGTTATTAAAGCCCATCTTTGCGAACCTATATGGCTGGTTATCACTTTTCAAATCATAATTAATGTCTATTGGGAAGGGAGGAAGATAGTGGGGATGCAGGGGAGCGACAAATGGTTTAGAATTTTTTGAACAAGGAAAATCGTCAACCCACTAAACTTTGAAAAGTCGACTAAGTATGGAAAGCTAGGTAGAATAGACAAACTCATTGCAGGAAGAGGCACAGTTCTGAGTTCGAGGGGTGTCAAATCGAGTTCTATAGCACGAAATTTTTGGGTAAAATATGTATACATTGAACATGACCTTTCATAGTTCGATAGAACCTATCCGTGAAGTCACGTCCATAAAAATGGCTAAGTATGAAACTGAACAATGGTCGATCGGAATGACCAAAGAAGGGCGAGTAACTATAGATCCAGAAATGCAATTTACAAGAGGAAAATAAAAGGGAGAGAACAACTATATCGCCCACACAACAAAACCTACTCCCATAACTATGAAACCATAGTAACACATAATCCATGGAAAAGCATCACCAGCTATGAAATTTAGTTTGAGGCTGAAAAACTCTCGTTCAACACGTAAGAGATGCAATTTACATCGACTCCAATTTTTTAGTATGTTATTTTATGTTAATGGTATTCTATGCAGAATCCACTGCAAAAAATGTAACAAGAGATCCAATCGCGGATGCAACATCCCAATATTGAAAACCCTAGCCAAACAAGAACAAGCAACAAAGAAAATAACAACCCAGTTAATAAGCACCAAAAGGCCCAACTGCAGGTGCAGGACCAGAACCCTGCAAAGTTGAATCAAACAACAATAAGCAACATGCAGTGAAGAAAGAAGCAAGCAACAAATACTCCACCAGGAATGACACAGTTCCAATTGCAATTGTAGAAACCAAAACATGCAAACTGCAACAACACAAACAGGTAAGCAAGAACAACAACAACATGCAAAAAAGAAATCAGTGGAGATGCAAAAAAAAAACATGAACCAATAAACCATCAATGCCGCTAAGGCATATAAATTTAAAAAATGAAAGAAGATGTATTCTAACAAGTGTCTTAAGTAAGCATTCAATGCTACCAAGCCTGTTAGGTAAACATTTAAGTCTGTCATAAATGCTCTGTAAACATTTAAGAAAAAAATGCAATGTGGAAGGTCTCTGACGTATCCCTAAAAAATGATTAGATTTTTTTGTAACAATAGTTCGAACACCAAAGAATGTGTTGGAAGGCCAAAAACATTTCCATAAATTTACCTAGCATAAAATGCTCAACCAAACATTCGAATTAATGCTAGCATAAATCCACCTTCAACGAATGCATAACAAAATATATGATTCAAAAAGACCATATATGATCAAATACTTTGGATATGCCAACATATATAACATTGGGAATAGCAGAGCCGACAATAAGACCCCCAATCACTTGTCCAATCAGATCATGACAAATATGGTACTTTTTTTAATATAAAAATCGATGTTTTCAGTTCCTTGGTTCCAACAATAGATAATATGGAAATGTTTGTGGTCAAAGGACAAACTAATATGAAGTCAACGATTTATCGATTGCTATAGTCCCTCTATGCCTACGACAGGGACTAATAAGTAGAAATAGTTATAATAACATACAAAATATTAGATCATTATATAAAAATAGTTATAATAATGAACACAATATTAGATCATTATATAAAGTTTAACATATTATTCATATATTATTTATGATGCAAATATGAATGAATTTAATTTTTAACATGAAAATATAATTAATTAATAAAAAATAATTTTATAAAATAATTTGACATAGGTCAAAATAATAATAATATAATTATGAGTGGGCCTAATGGTTAAGAACATGTGTTTCCTCCTAAGAGGTCACATGTTCAAATCCAGAGGGGGGTAGGGTATGTATACCTCTGTAGAATTTACCAGTAAAATTCGTGGGTGGAGGGGGTCTCATACACCAATTTGGTGTTTGGCTTGGCCGTGACATTAAAAATAGATTATTATTATTATTATTATTATTTAAAGTGGTCAACTAATTATTTATTTATCAAATTAAATTTCCTTTATTTTTATTCTTATTAAGTTTGATACAACAAATTTAAATACATATTAAACTTGGATCTATGAAGTATAGAGTATCTAGAGGGATCAGATTTCTTAAGGTGTAATTTTTTACCATTTAATTCCATGTCATGTATTAATTCATTAGTATTTAATAATTAACAAAAACACATCTTGGGAAATTAGAACTCTCTATATGATTGATAGTGTTTAATGATTGTTGAATATTTATTATTTATTATCATTATTATTATTATTACTTTAACATCCAGATTTTTAGTTCCCACAAATTATAATGTAATTGTAAAATGCGAATTAAGTTGGTGAGCTCATACGCTTGGGGAAAAGAGCTTGTATTGATTAATATGGTTGTGAGACAAATTGTATATTATGAACGTTGAAATGGTAAATAAAAGTAATAATCATTGGTTGCGATATGAGAGAGATGAAAACGATGGGGGGATATGATTCCACAAGATAGAGGGGGCTCCAAGAGGGGGAATTTATTCATGGGTATTAATCCAACCCACATTCCTGAATTATCATCTTTGTGTAAACCTTATATTTGTTATTGAGTTTCCCCAAAACTAATCATTTATTTCATGTAAGAGGGTATATGCGAGGAGTCACATCCCATAGTTATCGGGAAGGATGGGTTCAACTACAATCAACATTGGACAAAGTGAGCAATCAACTCACCTCGAGAATGGGAAATTTGTATGGCCAAAGAAGACAGTTTTTGCATACATATTTTGGGCAAAAATAAAGAAGTTTATGGCTAAGAAGATCACTATTCATGTTGTGTTTGAAGGAAGCCATTTGTGGGCTGTGTTTTATGCTATAAATGTGGCCCGTGTACCTGTAAAATAGGCTGTAAGTTTGTAGTGCATTTTCCTATTGAGGAAATGGCTTAAGAGCCTTGGGAAGGATATTGTTAGCACTCTTGAAGTAGTTGAGAGTTCCTGAAGTCACTAGATAAGAGATTACTAACCAATTGAGTGCACTGGAATCCCTCATAAAAAAATGGTACATCCCGAGGGACTATGAGAAATGAAGGAGGTACATTCCTTGGGTTGTGTGGGTTGCGGGGAAGATAAGGAGGGTGGATTTGAAATGTTGTAGGAGTAGAACGTGGTTTTTGGGTAGTTGAGTGTGGAGAGTGGTCAGTCAAAGACCCGGATCTCCTTGCAGACTCATAGCCTCAACTCAGAGGTGGCATGTTGTTGACAAAAAAGAAACAACAATGCATATGGTTGGGAGGTTCATCCTTCATATGCAGTGAGTTGATTAATTATTAACAGATAAGAATTATGTTTTTTTTAATATGATTATCCATTTGTGTAAATGTTTATATGAATGTCATGTGTTTTCTATGTGCTTATTGTTGATGATTACAATTGTGTAAGACATACTCCATGACACAGACTGAGTGAGTCGACTTGAGAGAAATCGCATGAGTTGGGTGTTTCCATGAGATGGGTGTGTGGTTCCTATCTAAGACAAAACTAGAACATTTTACCCTTGTGTGAGGTGGTGAAGCCCATGAGTTGGGTGTGTGGTTCTAGATGATTCTCCTGTGTAATACAATGAGAAATAAGATCTGTTGAGTTGGACGTGGCTGTGGATGAGCACATGTGAATGTGCGGGGAATACCATGAGTTGGGTGTATCATTCTGAGACAAAAATGAAATAATATATTAGCCTCCTATGTGTAGAGAGTTGATATGATGTGATACTCCAGATGATTCTCCTGTGTAACATAGTGAGAAATGGGATCTGTTGAGTTGGATGTGTCTGTGGTTGAGCACAGATGGATGTGCCCCTCGTGGCTAAGAACTAGTGGGTGTATGATATCCCTTGCTATATTGTAGAAGAGTTGGACTTACCTGTAACCCTATTTTTGATGTAAAGGGTACAAGTCGACCCCACCATAAAGTGAAAGATAATAACTGTAAAAGACAATTAATTTGGAAATTATTAATTATATTTTAAGTTATTTAGGTCGGCCCTATTGTGCCAATAGACACTACTATTGACAGGTTTAGTCTAATATAAATAAAGGTAAATTCCCCATTGAGGAATCATATCACAAGTGTGAGTTTGGAAATTTCAGCAAACACGTGTTCTTGGGAAAAGTGTGCACCTCTCTTGGCCACTAGTCTTCTAGGGTTTGTAAGAACCCTCTTATGTGCTAGGTATTTATGGTGGTGGAGGTCTTCCTCTTGAAGAATATAGCAAAGGATTGGCTAGTTTTTCTTCCCTTGTTGAGAAGGGTTTCCGAGGATACTTCTTGTGTACTTGTGCATGGTGTTTCTTCTTGTGATCTTGATTGCTGCAACAAATTGTTAATGGTTTAAGTAAAATGACAAAATGGAATTAAATTCATGCTTAAGCCTAGATTATTGAAAAATCAACATGGTATCAGATCTTATCTATTGAAGAACCCACTATACAATCATTAAAGTAGTCGTCCTCTCTTTTCTGCAATTTTGTATGAGCATCTAGGGTTTCTGCAAATTTCGTACGACCCTCTCTTGTTTGTCCTTTTCAACACTTTACACTTGTATATTGGAGATTAAATTTTCATAGCAGTGTATGGACTCCTTTATCACACCTAAAACAATTATCAAATTTCATTTCTGATCATTTAGGAGTTTTGGCCCTAAGGTTTCTAGGGTTTCCCGATTTTATGTAGATTTTTGGTTTTAGGGTTTTTGAAGATAATTGAAGGAGCTTTTAAGCTCACCAATATTCCTATGACTCTCTTAAGGCTTATCTTTGGTATTCAGAAGCCCAAGAAAAACTAAAATTGCTAGCCTAGCCTAGCTGTTAGGTTTTCTAGCTGAGTTCACAAGGGCTTGTGAAAAATATGAAATTATGGTGACACCATGGCTACCTTCTTCATGAAGATGTCAGAGGAGATAGATAAACCATGTTCTATTGGAGAAACAATATCATCACCGTCAGGTATGCACTTGTATATATTATTTTTATCTTTATCATGAGGGTAATTGCAAGAGGAAGGAACCTTTGTTGAAGTCATGGATCCAGAGGGATATTAATGCATTAAGAGGAACAACACACTTGAAGTGAATAATCTAGGTTTGATTGTTTTAAATATCATGCCTCTAAACTACATTTATAGTTGTTGTAGTTGTGACAAAAATCCTTAAATTGTTTTGATTCTATAGATGTACTCATTATTCTCCTTTAGGATATATTCTTGTTTTTTTTCCTTTTATTTTTTTTCGTGTTCCAAAAAGGTTAACAATAAAGGAAGATATATATACTTCAGACATCAGAGGGATTAAAAACTATTTGAGAAGGAGGAAGAACATAACCATCATTGAGGAAACCAATGCAATAATGCATGATTAGAATATTTCTATTATCCTGTGGGAAAAATCCTACATGACACAGTGTATGTTCAGAACAAGAATCCTCAACAGATTTTGAAGAACATAAATCCCAAAGAAGCCTTCATTGAAGTGAATTCTGAGATTGAACACTTCAGGATATTTGGGTGCCTAGTGTATTTTCATGTACCCAAAGAGAAGAGGTCCAAGCTATACCCTTGAGGGAGAAAGGATACATTTATGGGATAACAATGCAACTTCAAAGACATATCAGATCTACATCTCTGGTTAGAGACAGATTAATAAAATAATAGTTGTTGTCCTTGAAGAAGAGATAACCTTTCAAAGATCCAGATAATCTCAAATGGAGATTGGTAGTGAGACAATACCTTCTCCCCCTTCGATAGTTCAGAGGGAGACAAACATTATTCCAGTTGATCCAGTTTCTCTAGTTGATATGCCCGAAGATATTGTGGTAGGGCATAAAAGGCCTTCCTAGGCTCGACAAACTCTGCAGGAGGAAGAGGAACATACAATCCCCTCAAGGCACATATCGAGAAATGAAAAGATATTTTTGACATACCCTTCAACCATGAACAAATTCATTGATTCTGAGCCTCCTTGTCATGGAGAAGCGACAACTGATTAGGTATGGAAATATGCCATGATAGAAGAATCTCGGTATATCTTAAATTATGATGTATGAGATATTTTTCCTAGACCAAAAGGAAAGTATATGGTGACTTCCAAGTGGATATATAAGATCAAGAATGCATCTGATGGAAGTGTCGAGAAACACAAAGCAAGATCTGTAGCCAGAGGATTCCCACAAATAGAGGGAGTTGTCTATGATAAGACACCTTATCTAGTAAACCTGTTACACTTCCATCCATACTACAATCCATGAGTTGGAAACTACATTAGATGGATGGATTCTTGATGAGTTTGGGTTTCACCAAGGGTGTTGTTGATACAAACCTATATTATTACAGTGTTGGTAGCGAGAGCCTAATTTTGATGACCTATTCAGGAATCAGTGTTGTTGGATATAAGCAAGCTTTGACTTCTAATTTCGAGATAAAAGGATCTGGTTATGATGCACTACTTCTTGGGACAAGAACTATGATAGAGGAATGATGAGTTTTTTCCTGAGTCAAGGAAAATATACAGTGGGGATATTAAATAAGTTCATTGTGACTAAATTCAAATCCATGCCTACATCGATGGTGATCAAGGATGATTTTAAGGATGGAAATTTATTTTGAAATGTAGAAACCTTGGCGAATCTTACTAATCATTCATATGACAACTATAAAAGATCTGGTGATATTTTTGTAAAAATATTCAAATTTCTAAGGATTTTATATTGTTTGTATAAAAGTTTGGCCATTTTTTAGGTAAAATAATTTTATCCTATAGAATTTGGGTGAATCATTTTTAGAATAGAGAATATTGTTTTGGGAAAAACCATGGAAAATTAGCCCATAAGTGAAATTTAGCCCCTAAAATCATCCCTGAATTGGTGATGGATTTAGATAAAATAAATGATGATGATTTAAATGATATTTATCCAAAACTGATTGGATCACAAATGTATGTAGTTAACACCAAAATCGATATATGATATGTATTGAATGTACTTATCTAGTTCATGAGTTAATCGAGACAAACTCACCATTGAGATATCTACAAGGCACAATTTTATATGGCCTAAGATATACCTACAGTGTAGACTTGAGTTTCAAGGATATGCAGATTGGCCAAGGAGTGTAGTGGAACAGAAGATCACAATCGATTATTTCTTTACTTTAGGGTTTTCCATGGTTTCCTAGTGCATTAGGAAACATAGCTCTATAGAATTGAGTGTGGCAGTCTAATAATTAAGTGTGGCTTCGCACAATTTTGACAGATTTATTCGATCATTCATTGTCATAACAAGAGTTGTGTGCCATGTGTTTCATGATAGATCGAAACAAGTTGAGATAAAATATCATTATATCAGAGACATGTTGCAAAGGAAAGAAGTACACATGCAGTACCTTCCTACACATGAGCAGATTTCAGATATCTTCACCAAACTACTTGCCAATACAAAGTTCGAGTACTTCCATGAGAAACTGACATGGTGGAAAATAACTCTCTAGCTGAGAGAGAGTGTTTATGATTATAGGAAAGACGAAGTTTGAGTACTTCTGTGTGAGAGTTGTCATAATGGAGAATGACTCCCTAGTTGAGAGGGAGCGTTGATGATTACAGTTGCATGAGACATCCTCTATGACACAGACTGGGCGAGTCAACCTGAGAGAAATCTCATGAATTAGGTGTGCCCATGAGATGGGTGTGTGGTTCCTATCTAAGACAGAAATGGAACATTGTACCCCTGTGTGAGGTGGTGAAACCCATGAGTTGGGTGTGTGGTTCCAGATGATTCTCCTATGTAATGCATTGAGAAAGAAGATATGTTGAGTTGGACGTGCATGTGGCTAACCACAGGTGAACGTGTGGGGAAGCCCATGAGTTGGGTGTATCATCCTAATATGAAGATGAAACGATGTCTTATCCACCTCTGTGTAGAGATTTGATATGATGTGATACTCCATATGATTATCCTATGTAAAAAAATGAGAAAGAAGATCTATTGAGCTGGACATTCCTGTGGATGAGCACAGGTGAATGTGATCCTAGTGGTTGAGCACTAGTGAGTGTGGTTCTCCTATGAGACGTAGTGAGAGAGAGATGTGGACATCCCTGTGGCTGAGAACAAATGAATTTTCCCCTAGTGGCTTAGCACTAGTGGGTTTATGATATCCCTTTCTATATTGTACAAGAGTCAGACTTACCTATAACCCTACTTGTGATGTAAAGGGTATAGGTCAGCCCCACCATAAAGTGAAAGATAATTAATATGAAAATTATTAATTATATTTTAAGTTATTGAGGTCGGTCCTGTTGTGCCAATAGACACTACTATTGTCAGGTTCAACTAATAAATAAAGGTAAATTCCCCTTTGAGGAATCATATCACAAGTGTGAGTTTGGAAATTTCAGCAAACACTTGTTCTTGGGAAATGTGCACACCTCTCTTGGGAGCTAGTACTCTAGGGTTTGCAAGCACCCTCTTGTGTGCTAGGTATTTATGGTGGTGGAGGTCTTTCTCTTGATGAATATAGCAAAGTATTGGCTGGGTTTTCTTCCCTTGTTGAGAATGGTTTCCCAAGATACTTCTTGTGTACTTGTGCATGGTGTTTCTTCTTGTGATCTTGGTTGTTGCAACAAATTGTTTATGGTTTAAGTAAAATGCTAAAATGGAATGAACTTCATGATTAAGACTAGATTATTGAAAAATCAACACTTACTAGATGAATTCATATTTTAATATATGATGTTAGATGCATGGGTAAATCAACATATTGTATTGTTGTAATTTTTATGGGCCTGTTGCCCCTTGGTTTTCTTTTATCTGTATGGTTTTTTTTATTTTATTTCTTCTTTTAGCAAGCTAAGTCATTTTCCACAATGAAGAGACTTAGCATGGGTAATAGGTACATTACAATTATTATTATTATTATTATTATTATTATTATTATTTTGGTCACTTAACTTTATGTGACAAGAAGTCCCCCATACTGCTTTGTAGAGCACCTCATTTCTATCGGTGTAATCACCCTGCTACCTTCTATAAAATAGTCTTCATTATTAATATTACTTATTATAAACGATTATAATAATAAAAATAATATTGTATTATTAAATAATTTTATTGTATAATATAATATTAATAAACTGTTTGAAAAAACACTTTTAATATGAAAGAAAAAAATAATATAAAGAATTTAATTTTTTTTATTTTTTTTCAAATTTTTATAAATTTAATTAAGTAGATAGGTGTAATAGCTTATTCTAATCGTGAATGGAGTATCAAGATTATTTTTACTAGATTAAAGGAGATATGGGAGAAATGTACAACTATGATGAATTAGAAGGTCATCGTAAAAAATGCCCATTTAAAAAAATCAATAGGAAAATAATAAAAATACTTGATTTATAAGTGTTCTACTATGATATTCAACATTTGCTAACTGTTTGTCTTACATAATTTCAAGGCGGTCGGTGCATTGCAGTGGTTGGGAGACAATTGTAATTTTGTTTTGGAATTCAGGCGATGTGGTACTTGTAAACATTGTCCTCCATTTCGGTGATGTGTAACTGTTGTTTGGAGACAATTGTAAAATTTCTTTGGCATTTGACTGTTTTGATCCTTCACAATATGGCTTTGCATCGATTACCTAGATTTTTTAAGGATTTATTTGTATTTCTTGAAAAAAATCAAATTCGACTGTTGAACATTTCATGGATAAATCGTTTATGAATGTCACAATGTGAAGTCACATTTTATTAATGCCACATTGTCACAAAACCATTAATGAACATTGCATTGTGACATTAAATTTGATGAATGTTGCAATGTGACATAGTCTTTAATGCAACAACATGAATGTTGCAATAAAAAATAACCATAAAAGGAATGTTGTAATCCAACATAACCCTCGATCAATGTCACAATGTCACAAAATCCTTTATGAATGTCACAATGTGACATTACATTTTATCAACACCACAACATGACATAACCATTCATGAATGTAGGAAGATAACACAATTCAACCAATATGGATGTCTCAATGTCACATAATCACTGAGAACCTCAAAATAAAACATAACAATATTATAAATTAAGCCAAAATGAATATTAAAATCCTACATAACCATTGAAGAATGCCACAACCCAACAAAATCCTTGATGAACATTTCAATCTATCAAAACCCTTAAAAAATGTAACAATGTGACATCACTTTCTATCAACGTCAAAATGCAAAAAAAACCTTAATGAACAACAAAATGTGACATGACATTTGATGAATGTCATAATATTACATAACCATTAACATGGAAATATGAATGTCACAATCCAAAATAACCATTAAGAAACACAACAATTTCACATAAAGTAATCCAAAATGAAAGTCACAATCCAAAATTACCATTGAAAAATGTCACAAACCAACATAACCTTTGATGAATGTTGCAATGTGACAAAACCCTCAATGAATGTCACAATGTGAAATCTCATTTCATTAATGTTGTTGGACAATTTGTTGTCATTTATGTAAACCCTTGGATATTGATCTTGGAGATTGATGTCAACCCTTGGAGAGGTCCATAGATGTTGGAAATTTGATTGGAATTTGTATGATCTAGATTGATGATGAGTTAGTTGAGTACTTTTGATGTAATCTATATGTAGCTTCGAAGGTGTGGTTATGGGACTTGAAGTTGATTAAGGAATATTGAAATGAACGACAATGAAATTGCATCTAATACTATCATATATGGATAGTGCATGTCATGTTGTTTCTGGTGATATGTCGAATTTCACATGGTTCCTCATGGTTAGGGATATATGAACCTATGAATATGGAATCCCCAAAGAGTGGTCAAGAAGCCCATAGTTGGTTACAAGTCTTAGTCAAAGGGTAAAGTAGATGCGAAAACAAATCCATGAAATAAGGAGAGAGGTTACTATGAAAAAGTATATAAACACCTCAAGGATTCATTCACACGTACACTCACATACTTATTCATTGATTATCTATATTGTGAACTAGTGATATTTTCCTAGGGTTGTGACGACATATTTCTGAGGTAGAAAAGGAAGGTCAAAGGAGAAAGTATTGGGGTTGCATCAAACCATAGGTTCTGAGGTTTCTATGGGTTGTAGGTCAACAGGGTTCATATGTACATGGTATATAGTGCAGGAAAGTGTGGATATCCATGGGATGTATAAGAGAAAGTTGCACAAATGTAAAATTACTTGTGAAAGGTTGTAAAGGGATGTTGGTACCAGGTTTTTGAGGATTGTAGAAGATTTACATGTCAGTTTACAGTACAATAGGTCAGGTATAGGATGAGAGGTAAGTCTGAAGGGTTATGGTTATGGTTTTATAGTACATGCATGGTGATGATAGTATGTGATATGGTACATCTTGATGAAGTTATGGTACATTGATTAGAAGCATTATTGGCTATCTTGGTGTATGGTTTGGTTACAGTTTATGGTGTATACGTAAGTCTTATCTTATGGTACATGAAATTATTGAGAGTGGTATGGTATATAGTTGATACATATCATGAGTGATATGGTATATGGTTGAGACACAGTTCATGGTATATGATATATGGTACATGTGTTGATGTACATGGCTGATACACGGTATGCTACAAGTGTTGATGTACATTGTTGATGTACATGGTTGATACATGGTATGGTTCATGATTGGTACTTGGTATACATGGTTGATGGTTGAGGCATGTGGTACAGGTTGAGGTGAATGGTTTATGCAAGTTTTGGTACAGGTTGCGGTATATAGTTGATGTTGTTTATGATTACATGCTTATATATATTTATATTGAATGCGAACGCAAGTTTCAGAGTTGCAGAAAACTAGAAACCCTAGTTTTATGAGGTTATATGTGGACTGCATAAGTACAGGTCATGTACATATGTGACCTACAGGAGGATAGGTCGTGTATATCTGTGGGCTGTAGGAGGACAAGTCACAGACCTAATGAAAAGTATTGAAGAACAATGTTTGGTTAAGTTGCAGCAAGGTTCGATGGTACATCACAATTGTTACAGGGTGTGAGATGGTATGGTTAAGGTTTTCATCAGAAAAGGTATGCCTTTTATGTATTTGTTTGAGGTGTGTATCTTGGATGGTATGAAACATGATTGAGTCATGTATTGGAGGCCCTTTATGGGACATGATTGCATATGTTGATGTGATGTTTCTTATGATTACATGTTGATGATATATATATATATATATTGAATCCAATTATAGATGATACATGGATGATAAATTGTTGAACATTGTTGATAAAGTGAAAGAATACATATTGTGGTTAAAAGTGGTATAAAGTTTTCATAATGATTCACCCCCCCTCTCAATATTCCAATAATTAGTATCAGATAAGGTCCTTCATGAAGCAGTATAACCACTAGAAGGAGGTCATGGAATATAGTGAAAATGGAGTACCAATGTTTGATGGTCATAGTGATCCAGTGTATGAGATATGGAGCAGAAGAAAAAAATAATTTTTGCAGGCACATGGATATGATATTTGGTATTCATTTCTTATAGGATATAATGGTTCAAAGAAACCAATGACTACTTTCAAGAAGGAATTGAAGAATAATAACAAAATAACAATGGATTTTATCATGGAAGCATTACCTGATTTAGTAAAGGACGAAGTGAAAAAATGGTCATCAACTAAAGAGCTCTGGGATAATCTACATATTATATATTCTTCTCCCATCATAGAGTCAATTATTTATAAATAATATTCACATACATAAAAAGAGGTAAGATTCTCATCATGTCAAGAAGATTCATAAGAAGAAGAGTGCGTATTCAACATAAGTGAGTTCTTTTGATATAATTATGAAGAGCATGAACATCTTGAAATTGAATGCCCTTATTTGAATATTGAAAGTGATGAGATAGAAAATCCCATTGAAATAAAAGACAATCCTAAGATTTAAAAGAAAAATAATCATGAAGTAGATTTCAGTCAACGAGAAAAAGAACTTGAAGATGAAGTAATAACATTGAATATCCAACTTCAAGAAGCAAAGAAAACATAAGAATTCATGAGGAATAGTATGCTTAAGAATGAATAATATCATAACGCTAAATCCAAAGAAGTCAAGTAGAAAATAATGATGTTAAAGGGTCATCTAGATGAATCCAAAAGGATTGAAGAGAATATCAAGGATCAGAAACAATGTTTAGAAATCAAAATATCATCACAGAAGGAAGAAGCAGAAAATAGAGAGAAGATATTGACAAATCATCTTAAGGAAATAACTAACGACTTGAAAAATAAATCATCTCCTTCAAGATCAAACTTAAACAACCAAAGAGAATAGAATAAGTCATGAAGATTCAAATGATCAAGAGAGAGGAAGAGGTTGAGAAGCTTAAAGAAGAAGTTGTCACATTGAGAGTTAAAATCGTCAAGCTCAGTCAGAACGTTGAAGAGAGAGAAACATCCACATCATCCATAGAGAATGTTGAAGAGAATCCCTCCAAGTTGTTAGAAAAAAAGAATGAAGAAAATAGTTAGAGTTATGCAGAATTACTCAAAGGAAGGAATCATCATCAACAAGAATCAAAGAAGAATGAGAATAATAGAGATACATCTTCAACAAGAACTACGACATTTAGGAAACAAAGAATCTTCAACCATAATGAAGGAATCCAAAGAAGAGAAGATCATGATCAACAAAGGAATGAATTCATAAGGACTACACAACAAAGAATATCATTCACTCCTAGGTATGCAAATTTCTTTTATGGTCATTTTTTTTATTGTACTAACTTTGGACATAAGATTGCAGATTGTAGGGCTTATGAAATAAATGTTCTAACCAAAATATCCTATGTGGACCCATGTGACATTGAATGTTACAAGTGCCATAAATATGGACACATAGCTCATGATTGTAGAAGCATGATGGATACTTATTTGATAAAGAGAAATGATATTATATATAATAAGGGTTGGAAAAGAAGATAAGAACATGAAAAGGAAGATTAGAAATACTATGAGATGAAGAAAAATATACAAGGAAAAAGAAAGATGTCAAATATAGGAAGGTTTGGAGAAGAAATGAAAAACAAGAAGAACATGTGAATAAAGAGAAGGTTCCAGAGATTGCAATAGTATGAGAAAGAAAATAAGATCAAGTGAATAAAGAATAGGTTCAATATATTGTACTTTCAAGAATTGTAGTTCAAGATAAATCCACAGGAAGAAAGAAAGAAGTCAGAGTTAAGAAAAAATCACGAGTTTACAAACGAAGAGGAAACTTACTCTGCATCAGAGAAGGTATTTTTCTGAGCCATGAAGCTTGGAGACTCCCAATAAATATTTATATTGAATATGGGGAGTCAGTGCAGTATCTACTATAGATCATAGAACCATATTTTGATTCATACAAAGTGATTACATAGATACATTTAGACAATTCAGATAGAATAAGTACATAGTAACATATTGATCGATTGACAAATTGTGTTCCCACATAGGTATCTGTTGGTTGGTATAAGTTTATGATTATATTGCACGTATATATTCATGAAGGGATATCTTCAGTACAAGTTGTTCCAGATAGGCATATTTTGATGAGGAAATAGATAAAATCAATGGACATATTTGATTCCATTTGATCAATAGGAGCATGTGATGATCATTTGTAGTATATTCAAGAGAAGTATTTGAAATGGTATAGTGACATATGGGTCATCATTATGGACAATTGAGTAGCATGGTTATGAACAGTTTGTGACATATGGAAAGATATGGATTCATAATATCCTTAGCAGGTACATGAAACAGGGGTCATACGAATAGAAACATATTTGCAATTGGAATCAGTGAAATCAATTGAAATTAGTTGGTCACAGAAAGACAAGAAGTGAAAGGAACAACAAAACAGGGAAACATAAACCGTCAGCAAAAGATATATCACTAGAAGGAAATTTTTGAATAGTATGGTCAAGTGAACATGACAAGTAAATGAAGAAATAAAATATTAAATTGTTTTTGTATATGTCAGTGAAATTCAAGAGGAAGCACCAATGGACAATAAAAAAACACTGGAAGAAAGGAAATAAAAAATATACAGGTATCCCTACATTGATCTACATATTAGTTAATGGAAATCATCAAAAAGAGAGATACATAAAGGAATATTAGTATCATACAGACAAGGAGACATACCCACAGGGGGATCTATTCTTTTACTCATGAATGATTAAAATAGGTACATTATCAGGAGGAGACATATCAACAAGGGGAGTTAACCTTTGGTCAAAGATGAAGAGAAAGAACAAAATAGAGGCATGAAGACAGGGGGAGCAGTCTCAAGGGGAGATACCCTTTTCCATTGATGTCAAAGGGGACGAGATAAAAAAATTGATGAGGAACAATGATCACACGGGGAGCATGATAATGATTGTTTTCATGTCTAAGTGTTTCCATCACTGTTGATGTTTCCATCAACACAAAAGGGGGATATTTTTGGATAGTTGGTTTTCATTGATGTCAACTCTTGGAGAGTGATCTTGGATATTGATGTCAACCCTTGGAGAGGTCTATGTATGTTGGATAGTTTATTGACATTTGTATGATCAATATTTATGATGAGTTAGTTGGGTAATTTTGATGTAGTCTACATGTAGCCTCAAAGGTGTGGTTATGGGACCCAAAGTTTATTAAGGAATATGTAAATGAAGAAAAATTAAATTGCAAGTAATACTATCATATATGGATAATGCACATTGTTCCATTTCCATTGATATGTGGAATTCCATGTGGTTCCTCGTGGTTAAAGAGATATGATCATGTGAAGATTGAAGATATGAAGAGTGGCCAAGAATCCCCAAGTTGGTTACAAGTCTTAGTCAAAGGGTAAAATAGTTTCAAAAATAAATCCCTAAAGCAAAGAGAGAGGTTACTATGAAAGTGTATATAAACACCTCAAGGAGACATTCACAACTAGACTCACATACTTATTCGTTGATTATCTATCTTGTGAAATAGTGATCTTTTGCTAAGGTTGTGATGACATATTTATGAGATAGAAAAGGAAGTTCGAAGGAGAAATTCTTGGGTTTCATAAAACCCTAGGTTGTGAGGTATCCAAGGGTTGTAGGTCAGCAAGGAGTAGATGTACGTGGGTTGTAGTGCAGGAAAGTGCAGATATCTATGCGATGCAGAAGAGAAAGTCATGTATATGTAAAAGGAATTATGAAAGGTTTTGAATTGATTTTTCTACCAGGTTGTTGAGGACTATGTAAGAGTTGTAGGTCAGTTTACAATACAACATGTTAGCTACAAGATCATAGGTAAGTATTAAGGGTTATGGTGTTATAGTACATGCATGGTTATGATAATATGTGATATGGTACATATTGATGATGTTATGGTACATTGATTAGAAGTATTATTGACTATATTGGTGTATGGTTTGGTTACATGTTATGGTGTATACTTGAGTCTTATATTATGGTACATGGAATTATTGAGAGTGATAATGTATATAGTTGAGACATATCATGAGTGATATTGTATATGGTTGAGACACATTTCATGGTATATGGTATATGGTATGGTATAGGTGTTGATGTATATTATTGATATACATGTTTGATACATGGTATGCTACATGATTGGTACTTGGTATAAATGGTTAATGGTTGAGGCATATGGTACAGGTTGAGGTGCATGGTTGATGGATGATTTGGTACAGGTGTTGGTGCATGGTTGATGCACTTGTTGTGGTATACGATTGATGTTTCTTATGTGAGTGGAAGTTTTGGAGTTGCAAAAAATTGGAAACCCTAGTTTTCTGAGGTTATATGTGGGATGCATAAGTACAGGTCGCTTACATATGAAATATGTAGGAGGGCATGTTGCATACATCCACTGGCTGCATGAGGATAGGTCATGGACTTGACAAAAAGTATTGAAGAAGAATGTTTGGTTAAGATGCAACAAGGTTTGATGGTACATTGATGATGAATTGTTGAATATTGTTGATAAAGTGAAATACTATATATTGTGGTTAAAAGTGGTATAAAGTTCTCATACTTATTCACCCCCCCCCCGCCAATCTTAGTATTCCAATAAATGCCACAATGTGAAAAAATACACTAATGAACATCACAATGTGGCATGCCATTTGATAAATGACACAATGTAACATGGTCATTATCATGACAAGATGAATGTTTCAATCCAAAAAAACCATTAAGGAATGTCACAATCCAACATAACGCTCGATGAATGTTGTAGTGTGCCAAAATCCTTTATGAATGTCACAATTTGACATCACATTTCATTAATATCACAATGCAACAAAAACCTTAATTAACATTACAATGTTCCATGACATTTGATGAACGTTGCAATGTAACATAGCTATTAACATGCCAAGATGAATATTTCCATAAAAAATAACCATAAACAAATTTCACAA
>WSFP011437427.1:0-20946 GCA_009831015.1 Picea engelmannii
TCTATGCAAGGGATGCACGCTATATGTGATCCTTGCATTGAACTAAAAGGGCATGGTGGAAGGACTAGAAAACCTTCCAATAGTACGAGAATTTTTGAACGTATTCCTATAGGAGTTACCAGGGTTGTCACCTGAGAGGGAATTGGAATTTACGATTGACCTAAAACTTGGGACTGAACCGATAGAAAGAACGCCTTATCGGATGTTGACCCCAGAGTTACAAGACTTGAAAATGAAACTGAAGGAATTGTTGGACCGAGGACGTTTACTTACATCTGTGTCACTGTGGGGTGTGTCGACTATTTTCATATGAAATAAGGATGGGTTGTGGAGACTTTGCATTGACTACCATCAATTGAACAAGGAAACGATCAAGAACTAGTATATGTTGCCAAGGATATATGATTTTTTTTATTATATGAAGGGTGTTATGGTGTTCTCGAAGATCGACTTGAGATTAGGGTATAACTAGTTATGGATAAAGGATGAAGAAATTCCTAAGACCACCTTTAAGATGGGGTTTGGACATTACAAGTTTACTTTTTTACCATTTGGACTGACAAATTCCCCAGGGGTATTCATGAGCTTGATGAATGGGGTGTTTCGCAAATGCCTGGAAAAGTTTGTTGAAGTATTCATTAACGATATTTTGATATATTCTCAGACGATGGAAGAACATGAAGAACAATTACACTTGGTTATACAGTGTCTAGGAGAGAACAACTTTTTTGGGAAACTATTGAAATTCTTGTTTTATCAATTGAAGATACATTACTTATGGCATGTCATCTCCAACGAAAGTATCACTCTCGATACAACCAAGGTATAGGCTATCATGGCATTGCATGTGTCGATGAATGTCCCAAAAGTGTGTATCTTCATGGGTTTAGCAGGATATTATCGACGTTTTATCAAGGGTTTTTCAAATATTGCAAAACGGATTACGGAATTGCAGAAGAAGAACAATAATTTTGTGTGGACCATAAAATGCATGGAAGAATTTTGAAGGCTCAAGGAGTTGTTGATGAAAACACCAATACCAAAATTCCATGACATGGACGAGGACTTCTTGGTATTCACTAACGCATCCAAGTAAGGCTTAGGCAGAGTCTTCATGCAAGATGGTCGAGTGATCGCTTACATCTCGAGAATGTTAAGAAGTGATCGCAACCTGCCCTCGATGGCACCGTTTCTCTCACCAGGACCTTCAACGACATGGCCCGAAGAGTTAGCAACTCTTTGAACTCCCTCGGGAGTCTTTTACCCAAAGTGCTCTTCTTGGCGATCTCCCCTTCACTAGTCGGGAAATCGGGTTTCGCGGACTTGCGAACCTTGTGTGCACCTACCTTGCAATATGAAACTCCGAATCCTGATCCCCGATATCAACAGTCAACACCTCTGTGTATCGGAGATTTCCCTATCGGGAAATCGGCAGGTGAAAGGTCGTGATCCCCTTACCTTTCAAACCCCTGAATGCCGAGGTGCGATACCACGTGTTATACTCCGCTCCGTCTCCGTGGGACCCATCGCAACTTGGGGCTTCACTGTTTCTCCATGCTCCCTTCGACTTGAAAACTCCGAAGTGCCAAGTCTCGATGTCTCGGAATATCGTTCCACTTGTCCCTCCGATGATCAACGGCTCCGATTTAAATCGGGAAATCACAACTCGCGATTTCTACGTGCATGCAACTCTTGCACTCACCAACCTTGATATGTCGAAATGCGATGGTAGTTGTGTTCCACCTGCGCTTGGAGGTTAACTCTTTCCCAAGGGTTCAAGTCGTCGATTCTCTTCCTCTTGAGAATCCTCCTGAGCTTTGTTCCTCTAACTCCTTTAGAGATCTTCCTAACACGCTCCATGTGCTTACCACTTCAACTACTCCCAACAATACTTGATGTCTTCTAGGTCCTACGCTTCCACAGTCACAGAAACCCCGGACTTACTCTTCTCAAACTTGCTACTGAGACTTCAAATCCGACCTGCACTCCCCTGCACAGTTCGAATAACCCAACACAACTCTGGTCGACGAGAATAAGGACTTCACTGTTGAACCTCCTCGACGCACTCTATGCAGAGGAATTCGACTGCACTCTATGCAGGAATCTCCTGGTTCGAACAATGAAACAATTGGAACTTATTCCCTCATTCTCTCAGGTTTCGAACCTGATATGCAATCACATACGCAGCATATAGAAGATAAGCATATAAAGAAGCAAATATGCAACAACATAATATCAATAACACACAGAGAACCAACACATCCATGAAATTTGAATCAAAGCTTTCCTATTAATTCAATGTCTGTACATGGGGTTTCTTCACAACTCTCTACTCTGCTCTCTATCTTTCTCCTCTATCCAAATGCTGAATAATTATTATCAATTATACAAGGAGGGTGCCTATATTCGTTTTCCCTCCTGGAAATGAAACTGTCTAATCTACAGCTAACCCTATCTACCAGCATTTAAAACTGTTAAATGCCTTCTTATCTACATTACATTACAAGTGCGCCAATATGAATGCATTCATTCAAACGATGGCGCAACAATCTTTTCAAAGAAATTCAAAAAGGTATGCGCGGGTGTTGTCCAGCTATTCTTCTCTTTCCTCCACGCTAGCTCGCGTCATGATGTCGTAGATGCTCCTGCATCATACTCCTCGGCTCGAAAGATTTCATGGGCTCTTGTCCATGAGCTCCTGCATAGTCTGACCATGCTTTTGAATCACTGCTTCTGTTTCCCAGCTGGCATCCTCCACTGGGTGATTTTTCCATTTCACCAGGTACTCAAAATATTGTTTTCTCCTGGTCTTCCTTCCAACTCTTTTATCCAGTATGCACTCCATCTCTGGCTTCTGTGCAAATGGCAATTGCTTCTGCCACTGGACCACTGGTTCCTCGGTTCCAATGTCTGTTGTATTAGTCCTGTATGGGTATACGTCCAAAATGTTGAAAATCGGAGATATCCCTATGCCCTCCGGCAACTCAAGCTCGTATGCATTTTCGCCAAATTTTCTCAGGATTCGGCACGACCCAATTTTCTTCATCTTGAGTTTGTTATACGTTCCCCTTGGGAACCTTTCCTTCCTCAGGTGCACTAGAACCATGTCTCCAACTTCAAACTGAAGTTGCCTTTTCCTCTGATCGGCTCTGCGCTTATACTCCTAGTTCGACTTCTGCAGTCGCTGTTTCACCTGCGTGTGAAGTTCCTGCATTGCTTCAGCGAATTCTTTAGCCCTCGCGCTGCTAGTTTCAGCCTGTTCTGACTCCCTGAGCTTAGATACTCCTCTCGACTGTGTCCCATACAAAATTTGAAATGGGCTCTTACCTGTACTTCGATTCACCGAATCGTTGTACGCGAACTCGGCCTGTGGTAGGATCTGATCCCAACTGCTGTGGTGCTTGGTCACCAGGCTTCTCAACATATCTCCCAAGCTCCTATTGACCACTTTCATCTGCCCATCTGTCTGTGGATGGTAGGCACAACTGAATGCCAAGTCAGTCCCTAGCTTCTTCCATAGCGTCCTCCAAAAATGACCTATGAAATTCGTGTCTCGATACGAGACTATACTTCTCGGCAATCCATGCAATCGGACAATCTCTTTGAAAAATAAATTGGCAATGTGGGTTGCATCGCTAGTATTATGACACGGAATGAAATGTGCCATCTTCGAGAATCTGTCCACCACAACAAAGATGGAATCAACTCCTCGCTGTGTTCTCGGTAATCCCAACACAAAGTCCATGCTAATGGCTTCCCATGGCCTTTCGGGTATAGGAAACGGCTGATAGAACCCTGTGTTATGTTTTCTTCCCTTCGCGTGTTGACAAATTCTGCATCGGTCAACAAATCTCTTCACATCTGCATGCATGCCTGGCCAAAAATATGATTCGCTCAGCTTGGCGAATGTTTTGTCATGTCTGAAATGACCTGCTAAGCCCCCGCTGTGCTTCTCCTTCACCAAATTCTCTCTCATAGAGCAATCTGGAATGCACAATTGATTGCCCTTGAACAACAATCCATCCTGGATCAGGTAGTCAATCCATAGACTCCTATCCCTGAGAACTGGGTTCTCGGCTGTCTCGTATGCCTCTGTAAAATCCGCATCACTTGCATACACATCTTTCATGTTTTCAAAACCCAAAGTCTTGACCCTGAATTCCTGCAGTAATAAACACTTTCTTCTCAAGGCGTCAGCTACCTTGTTCGCAGTCCCCGAAATGTGATTGATCACGAAGGTGAAATTATGCATGTATTCCACCCACTTTGCATGCTTCTGATTCAGCTTCTCCTGCTGTAGCCTCCTCATCACAATGGCCAAATGCCTCAGGTGTTCAGCCTTTGTCTTGCTGAAAATTAAAATATCATCCAGGTATACCACCACAAATTTGCCAATGAATTCCCGTAGGACTTCATTCATCAACCTCATAAATGTGCTTGGTGCATTTGTCAAACCAAACGGCATGACCAGCCATTCATACAAACCCTCGTTTGTCTTGAATGTCGTTTTCCACTCATCTCCCTCTCTCATCTGGATCTGATGATATCCACTCTTGAGATCTATCTTGGAGAATTAATTTGCCCCTCTCGGGCAGTCCATCAAGTCATCCATTCTTGGCAGTGGGAACATGTACCTGATGGTAATCTTATTTATTGCCCTGGAGTCTGTACACATTCTCCAGCCTCCATCCTTCTTTAGACTCAGTACCGTCGGAACAACACATGGACTTAGACTCTCTCTCACTAGTCCCTTGTCCTACAGATCCTGTACCTGCCTTTTGACTTCCTCGTTCTCCTGAGGTGTCAACCTGTATGCTGCCTTATTTGGTAAGATTTCCCCAGGTATGAGGTCAATGTGGTGACTCACACTCCTCATCGGTGGCAACGAACGAGGTAGTTCGTCCACGATGATGTCAGCGAACTCTCCCAGCAGTTCCTGAATTTCTTCTAGCAAATCGTCCACTCTTGTGCTTGTCAGGACAATTCTCAGCTTCTTGACAACAAAGAATTATGGATCTTCATCCTTCTCCAGCTCTGTGAGAAGTTCCTTCACGCTCATGAGAAGTATGGTACTGCTCACTTCCGGATTCACTTCCTTATCCTTTATCGGTAGCAGTTTATGGACTTTCCCCTCCCTCTCCAAAGTGTATGTGTTCATTCTCCCATCATGAACAACATGTCGGTCATACTGCCAAGGTATACCCAATAAAACATGACAGACATCCATGGGAATGACATCACACAGGATTTCATCCTTATATTCACTCATTTTAAAATTGACCAAGCATTGTCTTGTAACACATACCTGGTGTCCTTTCTGCAGCCATGTCACCTTGTAGGGACTCGGGTGTTTATTCGTTTTCAGCTCCAGCTTCTCCACCATCTCGGTCGAAACAAGATTATCGGTGCTTCCACTATCCACTATGACCTTGCATTTCCAACCCTTGGTCTTGCAAGTCATCCGGAACAGTCTACATCTCTGTGTTGAGCTGTCCACCTCTTTCTCAGGTTTCAAGAGAGCCTTGTGCACTGTTAGTGACTCCCCACTTCCAGTGTTTTCATCCTCAATGTCTTGCCTCTGCGCCTCAGCGATGTGAGCTTTTCCTCTGTCCACTTTCCTGTCTGGACAGTCCACGGCTTTGTGACCGTCTTTTCCACACATAAAACATGTGATAACTCCTCCTCGACCTCTGCCTCGACCTCGGGTACGAGGAAATGTGTTCACATCAGCATATCCTCCTTGCTGATAATATTGCTGCCTCCTTGGCTCAAAATTTTGCTGCCGCTGCTGTGAGGTTCCACCTCTTTCAGCTTTTCCCTGAGGCCTCTTCCAATCCTCCTTGGACTTTTGAGTTCTCTCTTGGGAAACAACTTTCCCTCTGGGCTGACTTCGGCCCTGCCCTCGTTGTCCCTGCTTGCGGCTCAGCTTTTCCTCAGCTTTCAAAGCCATCTGGTAAGCATCTTCAACTGTTTGGATGGTGAACATACTTAATTCATCCTGAATGTCATACCTAAGACCATTCAGGTACCTCACCACCTTTTTGTCATCACTCTCCTGATGACCAGCTCGGATGTTGAGCCTGTAGAACTCCTCGGTGTACTCTTTCACCGTCATCAACTTTTGCCTCAGGTTCTACATCCACCTGAACAGTGTGATCTGGTAATCCCTCGGGATGAACTTCGCCTTCATCTTGGCGATCATCCGATCCCATATTTTTATCTTTTGTTTTCCTTTGGAACGCCTGTCTGCCTGCAGCTCATCCCACCATAAGGCTGCATGTCCCTTCAGCTTGGTGACAACATGTCTCACCTTCTTGTCCTCTTCGATGTCTTCATAATCGAAGTAGGTATCCAATGCTCGGATTCAATCCAGCAATTCCTCTGCGTCTAGACTTCCCTCATAGACGGGAATGTCCATCTTCGTCTTCGAGATCATCCTCGAAATGGATCTAATCAACCTCTCGGTTGACATGTCTTCTGCCATGACTTCTTCTTCGACATGTCCAGCTTTCTCTTCAATCTCGGGATCACTGAAATCTGCTGCACCAGCACCACATCTCTGGGTGGTCTCTATTTCTTCAAGTCTGGCTTGGAGATCTCTCATCTCTCGCTCCATCTCAGCATTACCTGCTGGCCTACCCCTTCTTCGGGCATCCCTATCCTCACGATGAGGTGACTGCCTTTCTTTTGTTGGCAGCATTGTATCTCCTCTGTCTCTGCTTCAGAAAGAAAAGATAATCCCACTCTGATACAACTTGATCGCAACCTGCCCTCGATGGCACCATCGCTCTCACTAGGACCTTCAACGACACGGCCCGAAGAGTTAGAAACTCTTTGAACTCCCTCGGGAGTCTTTTACCCACAGTGCTCTTCTCGGCGATCTCCCCTTCACTAGTCGGGAAATCAGGTTTTGCGGACTCGCGAACCTTGTGTGCACCTCCCGTGCAATATGAAACTCCGAATCCCGATCCCCAATATCAACAGTCAACACCTCTGTGTATCGGAGATTTCCCTATCGGGAAATCGGTAGGTGAAAGGTCATGATCCCCTTACCTTTCAAACCACTGAATGCCGAGGTGTGATGCCACGTGTTATACTCCGCTCCGTCTCCGTGGGACCCATCGCAACTCGGGGCTTCACTGTTTCTCCATGCTCCCTTCAACTTGAAAATGTCAAAGTGCCAAGTCCTGATGTCTCAGAATCTCGTGCCACCTGTCCCTCCGATGATCGACGACTCCGATTTAAATTAGGAAATCGCAACTCGCGATTTCTACGTGCATGCAACTCTTGCACTCACCAACCCCGATATGTTGAAATGCGATGGTAGTTGTGTTCCACCTACGCTTGGAGGTTAACTCTTTCCCAAGGGTTCAAGTCGTCGATTCTCTTCCTCTTGAGAATCCTCCTGATATTTGTTCCTCTGACTCCTTCAGAGATCTTCTGAACACGCTCCCTGTGATTGCCACTTCAACTACTCCCAACAGTAATTGATGTCTTCTAGGTCCTACGCTTCCACAGTCACAGCAACCCGGGACTTACTCTTCTCAGACTTGCTACTGAGACTTCAAATCCAACCTGCACTCCCTTGCACGGTTCGAATAACCCAACACAACTCTGGTCGATGAGAATAAGGACTTCACTGTTGAACCTCCTCGACGCACTCTATGCAGAGGAATTCGACTGCACTCTATGCAGAAATATCCTGGTTCGAACAGTGAAACAATTGGAACTTATTCCCTCATTCTCTCAGTTTTCGAACCTGATATGCAATCACATATGCAACATATAGAAGATAAGCATATAAAGAAGCAAATATGCAACAACATAATATCAACAACACACAGAGAACAAACGCATCCATGAAATTTGAATCAAAGTTTTCCTATTAATTCAATGTCTGTACATGGGGTTTCTTCACAACTCTCTGCTCTGCTCTCTATCTTGCTCCTCTATCCAAATGCTGAATAATTATTATCAATTATACAAGGAGGGTGCCTATATTCGTTCTCCCTCCTGGAAATGAAACTGTCTAATCTACAGCTAACCCTATCTACAAGCATTTAAAACTGTTAAATGCCTTCTTATCTACATTACATTACAAGTGCGCCCATATGAATGCATTCATTCAAACGACGGCGCAACAATCTTTTCAAAGAAATTCAAAAAGGTATGCACGGGTGTTGTCCAACTATTCTTCTCTTTCCTCCACGATGGCTCGCGTCATGACGTCGTAGATGCTCCTACATCAAGAAGGAATGAGGAGAGCTATGCGATGCATGACTTGGAGTTATTAGCCATTGTGTATTCCATGAGAGTGTGCAGACACTACCTGATTGGATGGAAATTCGAACTAAAAATGGACCACTATGGTTTACAACACATTTTAACATTAAGCGACTTAAACGCAAGACAAAGGCATTGGTCAGAACTACTTAGCGAGTACGATTTTGATATTACCTACATAAAAGGAACATTGAATAGAGTGGTTGATGCATTGAGTCGGAGACCATGCATATTTCGGTGGTACCTCTTCAAACGAATCTATGTGAAAAGATTCTAACTTTACAACGTGATGATGAATGCTATCAAGAGGTTAAATAATTTATCAGAAAAAACACCATGTTGGTACCAAAATTTCAAGGATTTATTGTGGACAACAACGGATTAATGAGATATAATAACCATATTTATGTATCACCCAATGACGAGTTGAGAATTTTGATATTAAAATAATCTCATAGAGCAGTGTACATGGCTCATCAAAGAGTCACGAAGATGAGGGGCAAACCTTAAACCCTTATTCTTCTAGAAAGGAATGAAGGCAGAAATAGTCAACTACATGGAAATATGTATAAAGTGTCATCAAGTGAAGGTTGAATATAGACATCCACCAGGATTACTACAACCAAATTCTATTCAGAAATCAAAATGGGAGGTCATTTCGATGAATATAATTGTTGGATTATCTCTAATGGCAAGGAGGTATGACTCGATTTTAGTGGTAGTTGACAGTCTGATGAATAGTGCTCATTTTATCCTTATGTGTACGATGTATCAGGCACCTATCAAAGTTATATTTTTCATTAGTGATATTGTAAGGTTGCATGGTATTCCTAAGAGGATCATATACGATCGAGGATCGGTGTTTACATGACGATTTTATACTAGTTTCCAAGAGGCCTTGGGAACCCAACTTAGCTTTAGTACCACATATCACCTAGAGAGAGATGGGTAGACCAAATGAATGAACCAAATCTCAGAGGATATGTTGTGTATGTATGTGATGTACCAACAAAAGTGTTTGGAAGATTTATTTCCACTGGTAGAATTTGCAATCAACAATAGTTATAAAAGAACCATTAATATGGATCCATTTGAGTTTCTTTAGGGGTGACCATGTCATACGCCTTTGAGTTGGGATTGGCTTGAGTATAGTGTCCTGGTAGGACCAGAAGAGATCCAAGAAATGGAAGAGAAAATGAAAATAATAAGACAAAGGATCAAGGAAGCGCAGGATCGACAGAAGAGTTATGCCAATGCACATCGCACTGACCGTAGTTATGAAGTTGGTGATTGAGTCTTATTGTGGGTGAAACTACTTAAGAGTTCGATCATGTTTGGAAGGGGGGATAAAATATCTCCTAGGTTTGTGGAGCCTTTCAAGGTTGTGGAAAGGAAGGGGCTTGTGGCCTATCGAGTAGTCTTTCCTAATTTTTTGAGGTGTATGCACGATTTTTTTCATGCATCTGTCTTGATAAATTATGTTAGTGATCCTACACATGTGATTGACATGAGTTATTTGCAGGTATCGAACGAGGGTGCGCTCGCGATGGAAACAATCCACATTTTGAACCATCGCATTCGAAAATTATGACCTCGAACAATCGATCAAGTCAAACTCCAGTGGGAAAATTATAGTCCACACTCGACTACCTGGGAGGACGCATATGATATGCATCAACAATTTCCATTTTTTTGTGATAGCTAGACATTTGGATATTGTGAGATACTTCATTTCTACACCTTTTTACAATGAAACTTCAGGATGAAGTTTAAAACAAGAGGGGGTGTGTGTAGAATCCTTCTCTTGAATGCACCTGACATGACTTATTCTTTGAGGAAACTTGCATGCAAGTGATCCAGTTCATTATATGATTGTTTTTTTTCTCTTATGGATTATGATGATGTTGTGGATAGGATGATATGTTATTTGATTATATATGTATCGACAGGTGCTATTTACTGGTTTATCCTAAGTGTGCATGACTCTTGAAATATTGAGGATGCCGATGGCATCGATGGAGCTCCTTGGATTCTAGATCAAGTCAGGGAGTGGACTGTACAAAGTTTGAGTATTTATGTTATTGAATATGTGACATACGACTAGTTTATTATGATGTTCTTTATGGATCATTGACATGTTTCATTGATGGATGTCTGCTGATGATTGCTTTCTAATCAGAAACACATTTGGAGTAAATGGGTCATGCATGACATTCATAGATATTGAGGGAGAGGTGTGGTAGTATCTCTTCCATAGCCTACTAGCACTCTCGTCATGGCTTGAATTGTAGGTTAACGATTACCTAGTTCAATAGATCCACGATGCCATGAGGGAACACTCATATAGTCGCTCAAGAAGATTCTAAGGGGCATGAAATAAGGGAAGGTCCTTATTCCTTAGAGGCCCTTAGTCTCCCATAAGGTCACCTGACAGAGTATTGACTCCAATGGTTGGACATCTACCAAAATCAATCAAAAAGCGAGTGGCACCCTTAGAGAACGTAGTGCTTCTTGAAGGGAATACCACATAAATGAAACATGAATGAAGGTGAGTGGAACCCTTGGAGCGCATAGTGCATCTTGAAGGGAACATCATGGTTTTTAACACTAGTGAGTTAATGAACCTAGGTACCTAGAAAAAAATATCTTATTTTGGCTTGCTCTGCCTTAAAATAAATGTTGCATTACTAAAGTTTAATATTATAAAAAAAATTCCCTTAAAAAAATTTTTGCTAAGCCCAATTGAAATTAGAGCATAGGTCTAAATTGGGTATAAGGACTAAAAACTAATTAATCAATTAATAAAAGGGGGATGAAGAAAAATAAAATTTAATATGTAAAGGAGAAATAATTTGTCAAAATTTAACTATTGATTATGTGCAAAAATTTGCTAATTTAGAACTTAGACTAAAAGGAGAAAATTAAATGCAAAAGGAATGTGGAACATAGAAATGAATCTGGTCTAGAGAACCTTCCAATTTAGAACTCAACTAAGATTTAAGAAAGGCGTAACTCCTTAAGGGAATGTGAGGGAATAAAGGGACATCAAGGAGAAATTTTACGGACGCTTTTAGGTGGGTGAGGGAAATTGGAAAATAAATTTAATTAATTAAATGAATTTCTGGTGCAACTAAGGGATCGGGTGACAAGTGTATGGGGGAGAAGTTTTCCTAATTAATTTTTAATCAAATGAATTTAATGTGCAAAGGGAATTGTCAGTAAGAAGAAATCTATACAAGAAATGGTGGAGGAGGGGAAAGCATCACATCTAGTATGTGTAAGGTTATGCTACCAATTTTTTCTTGTGGGAGTTGGGATACCTAGCTTGAATAGAGAGTTGTATCTTGACCTTGCGAGGCGAGCTGGGAGCTATCTTTCTTTTGTTTGTGTGTGTTTCCCCTTCACGGCCTAGAGGGATCAAGGGGAATAAGAGTATCCCTAGTATTGGTTGGGAGGTATCGGTGAGGTCTTATCGGTTAGAAAGTAGGATTTGGATGGAGCACAAGCATAGGACAACTACTTCAGATCATTCACCTTTGGTTATGGTACGCCTTTGAAATTTGCATTTGTAATTTAGTTAGAAATTGCACATAGATTCATGTGTTGTTGAAATCGTTTGAATATATGTTATGGTTGGAAATATTTCTTGTTGTGGTTAGCTAGGATTAAACTTGATGGATTGGTTTTCTTTTGTATCTTTGTGCCTTGGTTATTTTTCTCTATGCCTTGGAAAATTTTGATCTTTTCACCTTGGATTTTTTTTTATTTCTCTGTACCTTGGTTTCTGTTACCTCCGTGTAGAGATCTTCTTCTCTCTCGGTGTTTTCCCCATTCTTAGTGAGTCCTTTGGCATAGCCTCTCCTTGAGTTTTTACCACGACACAACGCAATCATGGTCCCAGTATCTCTATGTGTCATGTTGGTTCTTCCCTTTACACTTATCCTTACCTTGGCATTCACCTTTAAGTTGGATTACGTGCATTTTTCATTTTTTTATTTACACATCAAGAATAAAACAAGAGTTGAGATTTCCATACATGTTAAGAATGGATTGCTTGCATTTTAATTTTTTTTATTTACACAACAAGGATAAAGAAAGAGTTGATATTTCCTTGCTTGTTAAGAATGGATTTCTTATGTTTCCATTTTTGTATTACACAACAAAGATAAAGAAATTATTTTATATTTCCCTATGTGCAGAGAGTGTAATGCATGTGTGTGTGGTTAGAGGAGTCCAGTTGATTGTTTAGAAATTTTCTTGTACTCCGCAAATGACTTATAAACTGTGCACACGATATTACAAGGAGATCGGTTGTTTTATAATTTCTTATTTCCAGCAAAATGAGTGATAACCAGTGCATGCAAGTTGAAGGTGATTGGGTGATTTTGGTCTTAGTCTATTCTTACCTAGCTTCAAAAAAATTCGTAATTTATGTGTGTGAGAAAAGAAGGTGTAAATGTGTTGAAACTACACATAATAGATCTAGCTAAGCAATAATACACATATTTACAGAGAAAATTGAGAAAGAAGAAGAAGGAGAGAAATAATAGAAGAATCTCATTAACAGTTATGAATAATGAATAATTTACACATGGTATATTCTGTATAACTCAATGAGTGCACACTAGAGAGGAACCAATGCACCATAGTGGTGGTATAGGGTGATCTGGAAACACACCAGAAGTTACAGGAGTGAAATTCCACCTAGGCTAGTCTCTTAGGCAGTTACGGGAGTGAACTGTCAGCTAGTTGAGTTAACTAGTGAATTAGTCTTCATTTAATTTACTGAACAAAGAGTAGTGAGGATTTAACTCTAGGAATCAAGGGTAATGTGTCATTCTGGTGATGATCCCAAGGCAATTGTTCATTAGCTAGTGATGATCCCAATGTTGCATGGTGAGAAAACCAATGAAGCATCTAAACTCAACTCAACTAGTAAAACTGAAGTGTCAACTGAAAGAGAATATTCTCGAGGTGGAATATCCTCCCCTAAAATATAGGAGACTATATAATCACTAATTATGACTACTAAACAAGGAAAAAACTTAGGAAAAATAAATCCTAGAAGTGTGTGAAGTAACTCCAACACCCCCCCTAAACATCACTATTGTGAAAATAAAGAATGGGTTCTGACAACGAGGCCATGTTAGGTACCCAAATAAAAAAGATACATTGAAATAAAGTGAGGAAAGAAGGAACACCTCATGGGAAAAACCCACCCTGAAGGTAAAATGTATGTAAAAATAATCACTATAGTTGCTACACCACTATGTCCTTCACTCAAAGATGAATTCACAGAGAATGGAACTTCTACTCAATGAAGATCTTTGTGAAGATGTATTTTGTCTATTCTAGTGAAGGATAGAATTGTAATTCGATTATCCCCTCGTGTACTAAGTACCAAAAGTAGTGCATGTGGATATTGATGTGCTTCATCCACTGCCTCTGAAATAGATCTCTGCAGAACCTCAGAGTTCTCTCGTTGTTATACCATATGATGATCGACCGATGAAACTGAATTCCCAACTCAGTGAGAAAATGTTGTAGCCACATAGCCTAAATGGTTATGTTAACTAACCCTATGTACTCTGCCTCGCCTGACGATAGAGAAATGTCATCTTCCTTCTTTCTCGACCAACAAATAGGCCTAGAACCAAGACTAAGTGAGTAACCAGATGTGGAATTGCGATCAGTGTTATCGCCAACCCAGTCAGAATCAATAAACCCTATGAGATCAAATGTAGACTCTGTTGCATAATGAATCCAAAATATGATGGTGTCCTATACGTATCGAAGGATACACTTTGCATCCTTGCAATGTAGTTCATGAAGCTCCTACATGAACCTAGAAACTTCGTCAGCTGCATATGATAGGTCTTATCTAGAGTGTTTGAGATAAAACAACCTCCCCACTAGATGTCTATACAATGTGTTGTCAACCAGTGGAGTCTCCCATCCATTCTCAAGTTTTACCCCTAATAGGAAAGGATTCAGAGGAGACTTGCAGTATGTCATGTGAAATCTCTCAAGGAGATCTCGTGCATATTTGGCCTGATACAGTTTGATGCTTGATGCATATTGGCTGATATAGAGTCCAAGGAAGAAGTGTAGCGGACCCATTTCCATCATAAAAAGCCTGTCATGTAGAATCCTCTTTACTGCAAAAACCATTGAATTCGAGCTACCACTGATCAATAAATCATTAACGTATAGAATTAAGATCAGAAGTGAATCATTTTTCCTAAGTATGTATACATTCGAGTCTTATTTACAATGCAAAAAGTACTATGACAACGTGTAGGAGTCCATATTGGCACACCATGACCTCAGAGCCTTCTTGAGGCCATAAAGGGACTTCTTCAGTCAACATACAAAATATGGGTCCTGCACAAATCCATGGGGCTGGTCCATGTAGATATCCTCAAAGAAATCACCATAAAGAAATGCATTATTCTCATCCACGTGATGGAATTCCCATCCCTTGGCTTTCGCAGTGGCAAGTGTCAATCATATGGAATGCATCTTTGTTACTAGAGTGAAGGTCTCATCATAGTCAATACCATGAACCTGTTGAAAGCCTTTGGCAAGAAGCCTAGATTTGTATCTACTAATATGTCTATATATTGTTCTCTTGGTCCTATAGACCCATCTACATATGAAAAGTTTCCTACCAAAAGGAAGGGTAACCATATCCCAAGTCTGGTTCTCGAGGAGGGATTTGTACTCCTCTTGCATGGAAGATTCCCAAAAGGAATTTCCATCATCCTCTCCATAAGACTGTGGATCTTAAGACTGAACCAAGAAAATATGCATAGAGGGCAATGGTTCAGTGTAAATTAGGGCAACATGAGGCTCTTATCAATCAGATCGATTCCTCCTAGTATCGGTTGGATCACCAATGAGATTCCCTGGATCCTGAAGAGTAGTCTGTGACCACTTCGGCCCCTGCTCTGGATATACAACTACATCTGGATTCCCTGACTCTTCATATGACTATATTGACTATGAATATGAATCATATGATTCCTTTGAATCATAACTCTCATCTAAAGAAGAGTTGGCATGTGCATGATCATCATATCGAACAGGTGGAAGGATGAAGGTATATTCATGCGGCTGTTGAGGTGCATGCGAGACACTTTCCTCGAATTGGACACTTCTCTCAACGATGAGTCAGTCTGAGGAAAGATCAATACGCTTATATCCCTTCACATCGTCAGGGTATCCAACAAAAATACACTCAATTCTCTGTGGATCATGTGCCTTCCTCTTTTCAGAGGGAATATGGGCCCATGCACATGAACCAAAAATGCAAAAGTGGGTCACTTCCAGTTTGAGGCCGCTCCAAGCCTCGTAGGGAGTCTTATCCTTGACATATATATGGGGAGATGTTTTTTGGATGTATGTTTCATAATCAAGTTCTTCGGACCATAGTCTATGTGGGGGTGATTTTTCATGCAACATGGAAGATGCCATCTCCTTTAGAGATTTGTTTTTTTCCACTCAGCAACTTCGTTTTACTGCGGAGTATAGGGAACTATGTGTTGCAACTGAATCCCTGCCTCATGGAAAACATTATGGATCTCATGATTTACATATTCTCCCTCGTTATTAGTTTAGATGACTTTTATCTTCTTTCTAGACTGTGTCTCAACCATGGATTTTAAATCTTTAAGGTGTTGAAAGAACTCAGATTTTTTCATGAGAATGTAGATCCATATAAAACATGAGAAATCATCAACAAAAATGAGAACAAACCTAGATTTTCTGATGGATGGATGTGGAAAGGGACCCATAAGGTCACTGTGGATTAGATCTGAAGCTGCAGAATCTCTCTGAGACTTTCCTTTGTCGAATTTCTCTTGAGGGTGTTTTCCGAGAACACATCCCTCACAAACTCCCTTGTAGAAATGGATGTCTAGTAGACCATCAACCAATATTTTCTTGCTAATATTTTACATGTATATGAAATTAAAATTTCAAAACCTTTCGTTCCATATCCTACTACTTTCATCAGCATCAGTAAGAAGTAAAGAAGAATCAAGTTCAATGAATTCAAAAAATGTATATAATCTAGACTGATGATTTACCTCACTAGTAGAAACCCTGGAGTTTGTTTTCATGTCGTAGATGTCCATGGAATTTAGTGTGAATATGAATTTCTTTCCGGTTCTAGAATTCATGATCTGATACATGAAGAGAAGGTTGACAAAAAGTTTGGGAATGTGCAACACATTCTCGAAGCTTTCATTGGTGATTTCAATCCTTCCTTTGTCACTGACTTCGACAGAAGAGTTGTCCTCGACCATAATAGGAGTACCTTTACATGCATCCAAAGAATAATATACTACTTTTGAGGCATGCATGTGATGCTATTCTCCTGAATCTATGATCCAAACATTAGGAGAGCAGTTTATGGAAATCAAGGCATCACTAGAATTGTCTTTCTTGGAATTCATATCTTCTCGCTTCTTCTTCTTGGCACCCTCGGGGATGCGATATCCAAGGTTGTTTTTTCTGAATTATTTGAGACATCAGATCTATTTTTTTTTTGCATGTATGCAGATTCTGAATGGAATCCTTTGTGATAGTACATTCATTCCTCACATTTTCTTCCCTTTTCCCCTTTGGATCTGGAGGCATCGATGAAGGGTTTTGTGTACCCTTCCTTCTTCAGATGTGAATGAGATTTATGTTTATATTTAGATTTAGATTTATGATATTTGTGGCTTCCATAATGAACAATGAGTGTATGCACCCTTGGGCCTTTGATTGTGCCCATTTTGATGATCTTGGTTTGCTATTGTGTTAGGGATTCAATAAAGTCCTCAAGAGAAGGCATCTTCCAGGTGGCCCTGGAGGCAAATATGATAGAATGGAATGTGAGTACGAATACAGAGAATTCAATACCAATCTTGGAGAGAATGGTGAGAACCATTTGTCTCACCTCCTTTGATTTCTCAACCCCGCAATCTTTCAGTTGCGACAGTAAACCCTTGAATTTTGTAAAGAAATCTTAGATATTGTCGAAGCTTTTTGGATCCAATGTGAGCAGCTCCAGCTCTATTATGTGTCCCCTCATCCCATCCTATTTTCAAAAGATCTCTTCCAAGGTGGTCCAAGCTTCATTAGTATTCTTACAGGAAGATATATGAAAAAGGAGATCGAGAAAAATAAGATTGCAAATTTCTCTGAGTGCCTCATCCATGTGATTTAAATACTTGGATTTTTCTATGACTGATGTCGGTTTTTTATCTGTATTCAAGGTTAACATGTACAACCCTCTAGTGAGGAGATGTATGGCTATTTTATCTTTCCACGCAAAATATTTTTAAGGTGTAAGAATGAATTCTTTTTGGAAATCCATCTTTCCGCTATCTTCAATCTTTTGTACCTGCAAAATTTTTTGGTGTAGATTTTTCTTAGCAGTCCATCGGCTCTGATACCATGTAAATGTGTTGAACCTGCACAAAATATATATAAATAAACAATAATACACACATTTGTAGAGATAAATTGAGAAATTAGAAGGAGAGAAAGAATAGAAGAATTCTCATTAAACGTTATGAATAATGAATAATTTACACATGATATACTCTGTATAAATCAATGAGTGCGCACTGGAGGAGAATAAATGCACCATAGTGGTGGTCTAGAGTGATATGGACACACACCAACAGTTACGGGACTGAATTGTCACCTAGTCTAGTCTCGTAGGCAGTTACAGGAGTGAACTGCCACCTAGTTGAGTTAACTAGTCAACTAGTCTTAAGTTAACTTACTGAACAAAGAGTAGTGAGGAGTTAACTCAGGGAATCAAGGGTAATGCACCATTCTGGTGATGATCCCAAGGAAATTGTGTATTACCTGGTGATAATCCCAATGTTGCATGGTGAAAAAACCAATGCAACATCTAAACTCAACTCAACTAGTAAAACTGAAGTGTCAACTAAAAGAGAATATTCTCCAGGTGGAATTTTCTCCCTTGAAATATAGGAGACTGGATAATGACCAATTATGACTAATAAACAAGGAAAAAACATAGGAAAAATAAATCCTAGGTGTGTGTGAAGTAACTCCAACAATCCCGATATTAGAAAATTGATTCTTTAAAAGCTTCTTTCTCAGCGAGAATTCATTGCGATTTCCCAACGATTCTTCTCGCTCGGTGTGGCGCATTCATCCATCAATCCATTGCATTGTTGGTCCCTTATCTTCATAATTTTCTTTTCCCCTCTTCGAACTTGAATATCCCCTTTTCCAACATCAAATAAAGACCTGTGTCTGCGCATCAACCACTCTTTAAATGGCGTGAACCCACTCTAGGATCCGTTATGAGAATTAACTCTTTTACCAAGTCAGTAAAGATTTCGGTTCCCATAGAGTCTACCACAAATTTTTTAACTTGATATAGTTTTTATTTACTGCATTTTATTCAAGAGGTGAATCCGCCCACGTTATGTGTTTTTTCTCTAAATATAATTTATTTCTTTCCTAGAGCTAATTAAGTGCTTGTATTAAGTTATTTAGAATTAAATTGGTTATAATCATAATAACAAGTTGTTCCATTTTTTGTATTGAAGGGTTTCTACTTTACAAAGAGTTATTGGTTATAAATGATAATAGATAATTCTGTATTTATTACAACTCTGTTGAAGGTTATTAGTTTGGGCCATGGGGTCTACATGTCATGTGCCTTACCTCTAAACCCTTGGACCTTTCACAACCTATTAAATCATTAGTCATTAATGGTGTAATTCTCAGGTTGATTAATGCTTGTCGTCAAGTTAATCATTTGAAACGTATTAAGATAAAAGACATAACACATTTGTTATTGTAACCAGTTATGATGCTAATGTTTATTAAATGAATTTCATTAATTGAATATGTATTAGGCAGAAGGAAAAATCAAATTGAAATTTTCTTATCTCCTTCTCTTTTTATAGGATATGATACAATGCCAACTAAGTAGTGATAGGGTTTGGGAAAACACCACCTAGTGATCATGAAGCAATTGGAAAATACATTGTTGATTAAAATAAGATTATGTTTTAATTGATTATTGATTAGAATGTTAGTGCTCATTTACATCATGGGAAATAGGACATGTTGAGTTTAGACTTTGCATGAATCAATTTGTATGCATTACATGACAATTTTTGGATATTGGTTTCTTAGGCTTATGGATTTTTATGATGGTTAGATCTTAGACTTTTTCTCAATTAAAAGTAATGAATGTAGTTACCCTGCATCGATGATTAGCTTGATTGATGTTAGAGTTCTTTCATTTATAGATTTCATATAATGTATGATAGTTAAAGATTTGGAATTCTTGCACAATGGATTTTATGTCATGTATGATGGTTTATAATTTATTTATATTTCCGCCTTAGTTTACTAATGCGCTTGTCACAATGTGGTGGTATTATTCCTTATGATTGGATCTTTGCGCACATTGATCCATAAGTGAATATGTTAACCTCGCAATGGATCATGTGATTACCTTGATAATGATGTTGATTATTGTAATTTGATGAATGATTTAATCACGCACCTCGAAGTTAAGTTGATGTTTGATGCACCTAAAAAATTAAATAAGTAGATTATTATGCCTCGACTTATGTCATTTCTAGATGGATATAGTATTTAAGTTCTCTTGCGCCATGGAATTGTATGTTACATGTGTTGGTTTATCTGAGAATTCTTGTGCCTATATGATCATTGATGATTTTATTTAGCTTAGTCCACTTGGACTTGATTGTGTCAGGTGGGATGTAGAAACCTCCTTATTCCTCATAACGGTCATCATTCATGAGACCTTAAATGGTGAAAATCGATGGGAACCTATGCGTGATCATTGCTTACGTGTCCTGGAGGTCCTAGCCTTGCAGGGTTGGATGGGCAGGTAGTCATTTTATGTTCTTTGTCTGATGAGTGCTATCTTAATTTGCACCAAGATTGATGTTCTAATATGCTATGCGTATTATGTTTATGTGTCGATATCCTTTATTGACGCATCAATTGCATTGTTATTTATTTCAGTGATGAGTAGCGACTGATGTTGTTACTTTGTGTCGCAATTCATTATGATATCGTCGAGTTGTGTTGCTATGATTTTTGTTGTTGACATTATTTTCCTAATGATTTAAAAAAAAAAATACCTGTTGTACATCATTTTTATGTCATAACGCTCGGGGTTGTTACATAATTTCTATTTTAAATGTTGGCTTCTCCACATTATTCTTTTGGCCCTCCATATGGGGTTTGGTAATTTATTCGAAGTAATGCTTGCGGATTTATGAATACCCTTCTCTTGATTAGAGTCTGTATTTATTTTGTATATATACTATCTGTATTTAAACTATGGGATACCAAAGCTACAAAACTTCATTATAAGTTTGTTTTTCTTCTTCTTATTTTTTCAAGTAAAATAATTTCACGTGTATATCAACTAGTGATGGGCCCCTTTGTCTTGTGAGGCAACCCATCAGATGGAATTCACACCCACTCCCCTTCTTGGGTTGTGGGTCAATTGTTTCACAAGGAAACAAAGATTCTCCCATATGCAATTGGGATCTAAGATAAGTATACTTTGAATCTTTTTATTTATGTCATTATTTAATGGTTTATACATTAATAAATTACTAGTATTGTGGTAATTCT